>ML681994.1:51368156-51447586 GCA_007922195.1 Podocnemis expansa | reverse complement strand
TCACCCCAGCCCTTGCAGTGGGGGGCTGAGTGGGGCACCCCTGACCCTACGAAGGTGTTTCCAGGCAGCAGGGGCTTTAAAGCCTGCTGGGTGAGGCGCACGGCTCCCCTTCACCCCGCGGGTGCCTGCAGTCCCCTGCAGACACCCGCGGGGTGAGGCGCCTGGCTGCGCTTCACCCCACCAGTGCCTGCAGCCCTCTGCAGACACCCGCAGGGTGAGGCATGGCTCGGCTTCACCTCGCAGGTGCCTGCAGTCCCCCTCTGCCGGCCAGAGGACACCCTTCAGCACCCTGGCCAGGGTGCTGAGGGGGTAGCCCTTCATCCCAGGGTGCTTAGCACCCTGGGAGGTAGGTCACATGTTGTTTCGGAACACTTTGTTCTGAAACAACATGTCCACAGAGGGCTGTTTCGAAACGAGCTGTTTCGAAACAACTTTGTTTCGCCAGGAAACCAGGTTTAAGCCATTCCAAAAGAACGGCGGCCATTTCAAAACAAGCGGTTTGCTTGTTTCAAAATGGCCGTGCGTCATGTGGCCATGGCATTTCTTATTTCGAAACAAGCTCATTGTTTTGAAATAAGAATGCTGTGTGAACACACCCCATGTTTGTGGGTTATCGCAACAGCAAGGTAGCTCAATTTAAATGATTTTTTATGTAGTAAAAGCCTTACAAAATTATCCACAGTGAAGTAATGCACATGTGAAATTCATTGCATCAGACATTTGAAGACAAAAAATTTTTTTAAGAAAAAAACTTCATTGCAGTTGCTAATAATTCTGGATATATTATTTATCCAAACATTTTTAAAGCAATTAATGTCACTTTATTTTATTTGGCGTGACCTATGAATAATGTGAATTCACTGAGGTATTCTGTGAATAATGTGAACCGCTATTAATCAGAACAATTAATTGATTTAAATCTCATTCTGTTCTAATGTGTGTTTATGTTAAAATCCCAACTCTTGATGTGTAGCCATTAGAATGAATTTCTTTACCTCTGAAATATTTGAGAATCTTAGCATTTTATTTGTGTGCCTTATTAAAAGTGTGGAGGGCAAGAGAGAAGAGTAAAAGGGAAAAATTCAACAGATGGTGTCTGACATATGTATTAAGCTTAACAGGTGTATTAAGATACAGCTAGTCAGAACAAGTTTTTCCTCTTCAGTTAAGCATGAGTGTCATATGGCTGTGTTTGTTTCTGCTTGTATGGAGGACAAGAAAGCCATCAGGATGTCAATTGGCTCTTAGATTCATACAGAGATGTGTATGTTCTGAACACAGGACATTATCACAGTTGGACACAAAAGCCTATTGTCAATGATGCAGGAAAGAGAAAGAAGAATATATTTAGTTCATCAAAAAGATGAAAATTTCCATGTAGTTAATGTGTTCTGTTTTGTTATTGCCAAAGCCAAACAAAGTCAGAGAGCATAAAAATCTATAATAAAAATGAAATCTTTAGTGCAGCCAGGTCAGAGATTGTGATCTTTATCAAATTTTCCTTCTCATTTAAACCCTGTATCAGAGGAACTCTGCAATAGAGTAAAACCAGTACCTTTCCATTTGTGATTTTTTAATTAAAAACTCAGTCTGCCTATAATTTATATCACAGAAGGCTAATAATTCTTCTAACATAAAAGAAAAACTGACTGAGCACATCTTTATTTTCCATAAGAAAAGGGCATTAGAAAATTTATGGAAGAGCTTGAAAGGTAGAGTAGTGTAACAAATTATAAAATTGATCAAAAGCTTGTATTTAATAAAGCTGAGGAGATCAAAATTTTGCACACTGGATCATTTCTGATTTTTCCATCATGGCTTTTGCTTTAGAATCCAGCAGAGGAAAGGAAGCATACAGAGCCAAATTCTGCACAGTCTTACATCTCAGGAGAGTGATCAATTTGCCCTATTAATGTCAATGGGTAAGTCTACACTATGTGTTTAAGTTGACTTAAGGGCCCTTAAGTCGACTTAAACAGCCCTGTCTACACTGCAGGGCAATAAAGTCGACTTTATAAGGTCCACTTATAAAGTAGACTTTACTGTTAATTCGACTTTATCAAGTCAACTTAATAAAGTCGACTTAGCTTTTACAATGTAGACATAGCCAATGAGAATCCAGGTATATGACCTGCTGCAAAATTTAGTCCATTGTAGCTAGATACTTTTAAAAATACATATTATTTTCATGTAATAATTTATAGTAAGAGAAAGAGCCAAAAATCATCCCTGTCTTTACTCTATTGATCTCTTTTTAGAAGGGAGAGAGAGAGAGAGAGAGAGAGAGAGAGTCTCATATACTGAGATAAGGAGCAGATATCAGTGAAAGAGTTTATTGTAGAAAAGCAAAGTTGAACCATTGGGCTTAGTTTTCTATGCAAGGATTGTTCTTATTCCATCTTGAAAGAGTTCACTAGTGTCCCACTCTTCTAAGAGCTAAGTCTCTAGCAGCTGATTCTTCCCGTTTGTGTATAGATATGCCTTTTCCAGTAGAGCAAACATGTCTTGTGAAGTCATCATCCTAGAAGAAGAGGTGATAGCTCAGGTAGCTAATGCCATTACCACACAAGATTATGAAACTCAGTATGGTGACCTTGA
Organism: Podocnemis expansa; assembly: GCA_007922195.1. Classification (NCBI taxonomy): domain Eukaryota; kingdom Metazoa; phylum Chordata; order Testudines; family Podocnemididae; genus Podocnemis; species Podocnemis expansa. The sequence goes on along the minus strand of ML681994.1, from coordinate 51,444,988 downwards.
GCATGCACTTCTGTTCAACAGGAGCCAGTCACAGTGACCTGATCAGTGTCTGTGAGGCTTAGACATAATCCTCTGGCCAGCCACAGCTGGTACTTTTTGCTGCTAAGGTTGTTTGAATGCCAAGTGATGCTCCAGAGTCTAAGGCAATTCCAAATTGATGTCAATGAAAACACGCTAGGAATGAATGTGGACCATGGTTATTAAATATATATTTTATTGTAATAATATAATCTTGACTATAAATCACAACGTGTGTACAGAGGAGCAAATTCTGGTCCTACTGAAATAATTGGCTACACTCCCTTTGTTTTCAGTGGAGTCAGAATTCGACTCTGCCAAATGACTCAAGGGCCAGACTTTCTAGTACCGAAGCAAGTGCACAACTTTGTTCTCATCAGTTCCAGTAACATCAGTAAGCCTACTCAGATGCATACAATTATTCATGTGCTTGTTTGCAGTACTGGGGCCTCAATACTTACACTGAAAATTCACACTATCGAGCACTAGGGCTAGATCAGGGATCTCAAACATACGGCCTGGGGGCCGCATGCAGCCCCTAAAGCTATTTCCTGAGGCCCGTAACAACACTACTGTTACAGATACTTGCAATATTGTTCTATGGAAAGGTTTCAGTGGTGCAGCCTTTGGGCTAACATACTAGTCCTCATGTGGCCCTCTACTAGTCCTCATGTGGCCCTCGTGGTTATTTGAGATTGAGACCCCTGGGCTAGATGATTCAGACAACAGAGAGTGGTCTACAGAGGCTTTCATGTTTGGATTATTCATTTACATCCAATGCATGTTAGACCAGTATGAAATAAAATGGCGATCTCAGTCATGTTTCTATAGGACAGATGTTTGCAGTCCAAAAATCACTACCACAGCTTACTACCCTGTTGGCAGTGTCACTAGAGACTAAGTATTGAATCAATTTGATGACTGGTGTGCCATTTTGTTAAGATTCCAATACAGACAATAAGGATCAAGGGTCAGAACAGGGACACACCTGAGGCAGGGAGCAACAGATATGTGCATAGTCCATTTTTAGGCCAGGGATGGTACTAAAGGTCAGAGTCAAAGCCACATTTCAGAGTCTAAATCAGAAGGCGATGTCTTGTGCCTGAATCAGAAGGGCAATTAAGCTGAGGTGGAAGCCAGGAGTTTAGGAGCAAGGAGTAGTTGTGGCAGAAAAAGACAATCCACAGTCACCAGGGGTATGTCTACACTGGAGGCTCTGTTAAGTCACCTTAACAAGGTCAACTTTAAGTTGACTCAAAGTCAATCTTGTTAAGTAGACATAGGCTATGTTCACATGTAAACTCTTATTTTGAAATGTTATTTTGAAATGAGCTATTTTGAAATAAAATCCTTATTTCAAAATAACTTAAAATAAAATAAGCAAATATTAAATTGAAATAAGGGAAAACCTCAAAGTGAAATAGAATGTCTGGACACAGGACTTGCTATTTCGCTTCAGGAGAGGGGCAGCATGGGAGGTGTGACAACATTGCCTCCTCGCTGGGCCAGGCCCCCACTCAATATATACAAAAATGAAGGCACACTGGGAAGGAGAAGGACAAAAGTATTATTTCAAAATAACTGTTATTTCGAAATAACATGTCCGAATGGCGTTGTTTCAAAACAATCATTTCAAAACAACGGCTATTTCGTTTTCAGGTGAGGTTTTATTGTTCTGAAGCAACGGACATTATTTCAAAATGATGGGGTCCCGTCATTTTGAAATAAAGAAACATCATTCAGACATGACAACTTTTATTTTGAAACAATGGTCGTTGTTTCAAAATAAAAGTTTCGTGTGTACATAGCCTTAGAGTGCCCATATTGAAAACTCCTGTAGACTGCCCACATCCACACTGGCAGCTGCTAGGACAACTTAATGCTTAAGTTGACCTTATTAAATCAACTTAAGGGCTATGCACCATCTTCACTGGCTTAAGTCAGCTTAATAAGGTCAATTCAAGCATTAAGTTGACCTTAAGAGTTGGTGTTATTAAGTCAACTTAAGGAAGTGCTAAAGTCAACTTAATAAACTCCCAATATGGACAGAGCTTTCCTTAGGTCGACCTACAGAAGGTTAAGTCGACCTAAGACTCCACTGTAGACATACCCCCAGAGACTTCTTGGAGTGACCCCTAGATTTATATAGGGCAGGGAGCCAATGAGGATCCATGGGTTTGCTGTCCATCAGACCCCTTGGCTTTCTCTACAATGGCAAATTTAGTCCAGGCTAAGCAAGCTTAGGCTGGACTAATTTAGCCCTTGGCCACACTAGGCTTTGCATAGTCCAAACTAAGAAATTTCTTAGTCTGGATGAGGCAAAACTTAGTCCAGACTAGTAAAACCTGGAGGTTAGTCTGAACTTACTTGCTTATTTCAAACTCTAGTTTGAACTAAGCACATGCAATATTCAAACTAATGGTTAACTCAAACGTAAAAAGTTTGAACTGAGCCATTAGTTTGAACTAGCCATGCATTCTGGTTTGAACTAAAACTTTAGTTTTAGTTCAATTCAAGGTTAGTTCACACTAACCTCGGACTATTTGACTTCAGACTAGTAAATCCAAACTAAAATTGCATATGTAGGCATAGTCCTTGAGGTGGGAGAGTCCATTCTCACAGTGAATCATAGGCAGTGGAGCACAAGCTGGTTACGGTGGCAGCATGGAGGTGCTAGGTTCTTGGCTGCTCTGCAAGCCTGTATTCTTGATCTGTGGAGCCTTGTATGCCTGACCTGTGTAATGAGGTCTATACATAGAAGAATTGGGGCATATTGACTAATCAGTATGTATTAACTATACTCCTAAGAAGATAGAGGACTTCAACAGTGTGCTGTCAGTTCCACACCTGTGAAGTGTACATTTAATATACGATTTGGTGCTTTTGATAAAAACTTGATGGAGAAAGAAATCCTCAAGATGTTAATGAATTCCCTTTGCTATTTTTTGCTGATGTGTCATTTTCAACAGCACTTTTTGACCAGTTCTACTATCTATAGATAGTATGGTTCATTTCTAATGAATATTGCATTAACTGGAGTACAAAAAAGCAAGAGGATAGCATGTCTAGCAAAAGGAGTCTTGAGTGCTTAAGAAAAAAGGAAGCCAAACCATCAAAAAATAAAAGATGTTCTTCTGCAGAGATGCTAACTCTAGCATTTCAATGCTTGTTATGGATTATGGGAAAAGAAAAAGGTTGTGATAGTGCATTCAGTGATTTAAAGGGCAATTGCTCTGACATTTAAAAAAAGGCATTAAGCTGAAAGCATATTAGACAATATGTAGTATGTTTGCAATGTTTAATATCTGAGATATTTGTTCTTCAAAGAATTAAGAAAACATGAATAGCAATGGCAGTATATACAAAAAGTAATGTAAATAAATAGAACGTTTCATATATGCAATTGTGAATAGTACTGAGTTAGGAAATGCCATATTTTCACAGCAAATTCCTGATATTAAAATGTTTTTATCTCTATCAAGTAATCAAGGTAATGTAAGGATTTTTATTATTATTTTGAATCAACTAGTAACAGCTTTTAGTAGGTCATAAAAAAATCTTTTAGATATGTTCACTGTATGCAAATTAATCCTAGTTTGTATAAAGTCCATTCACTTGCACTGCTCATCAATATATTTTGGCTACATTACTGAAATTTTTGACAAGATGTTGAAATATGTCAGCTATAGAATTGATATAAGTGCATCCAGGCAATTTCCTGCATGTTCCAAATCTTAACTCTGTTACAGTGTTTAATAAAATGAAGGGTAATATGATTTCTATCATCACAAAAAAAAAGAGGAGTGCTGATACATGAAGACATATTTTATTAGTAAGATGTCATATTTTTGTATCCCGATATAATTCCATTATCAGTCAACTGTGGTATTGGATGTTTCACATTTATGTCTTTTAGCTTCTTTTTAGGCTGGTTACCACCTAATATACAATGTGTCTTGTCTTCAAATTTCTATACTTTGTCTTGTATTGTGTGGCTAATCATGAGATTTGTACTGAATGATGACTTCACAGACTGACTGTTATGATATACTGTGGGACAATCTGATGCCTTTGTTATTGATTGCACAAGATAACCTGTCATAAGTGTTTTATATTAGAGAGCTAAAATATAGGAATTGTGTAGAAGCAATAACAGTCAGGGCTGAACCTGGTGAAGGTCAAAGTGTGACTTAAGGTTTGACAAGTATTTGTAAATGAACTTGTTTATATTCGAGGAAGAGAAATTTTACTTAAAACTACAAAATGTACTCAGGCTAGAAGTTGTGTAAATTGCTTTCTAGATAAGTGATAGCACTGTTCTCCAACCCAGGTCAGTGACCACAAAAATAGAGAAATTGACATAAAAAAGTAAGTATTATTACGGACAAGAATAGGAAAGCTGAAGCAAACAAAAAAGTATAGTAGAGAAACACAATCATGGGTTAAGTAACCACTAGATGGTAAGGTCACCATGTATGATTCATACATTCTTGATAATAATTAACCAAAGAAATGACTAATACTGTGTATGTACATGTGAGAATGCTGGCATCTAGCTCTCGCTAGTGCCACCTACTAGTTGTGTGTGAGCCTGCTAATTCTTATTCTTGGAATGGGGTGGCATCCACCTCTTGTGAGTACCACCCCTTGTAGATGGCTTATTCGGCATATCTTCAATGACTCAGTCATTTGGCCAAATCACACATTTTGTCTGGAGGTGGAACAAACAAACCTGTTTCAGGGTATTCAGTTTCCACCTTCTTTCTGGAGGCCCTGGTATGTGGCCATGCCACCAAGGTTATCTTCCTGGAGACGTTGCCTAGTATAACAGTCCAGCAGGGCCCATTGTGAACAGTGGAGCTTTCCCCCGTGTGCTTAATGAGGGGGAAAATGCTGATCTAGGTGAAGAAGGCCTTAAAAGCCAGAGGCTAAACGACCATGGGGAGCTCGTGAACAGAGGACTGCAAACGGGTGTCTGAGAGTAGGCAAAAGACACACCTTGAGAAGGAGGTGAAGGAGATACTCTCACTGAAGGAGCAAGGTAGAGAGCAAACCTTGGTTTGAGTGAATTCCTTGACTGTGTGCTTGTGTCTTTCAGGTGATCTCAGTTATTTCATTTACTGTGTGAATTGGGATTGTGCGTCTGGGGGCTGTTTGTGCCATTGTTCTCTTCTCACTCTTGATCAGCCTTAATCAGCCTTGTGATCGCCCTTCCCCTATGTGCTTAATGGGGGGGCAAGGGCTGACATAGGCAGAGAAGGCCTTAAAAGTCAGAAGCTAAGCAACCAGAGGGAGCTAGCAAACAGGGGACTGCAAACAGGGGAGTTTGAGATGGAGTTTGTGGGAAGTTTTTGGGTTTGTGAGGCCACTATGGTTAAGAAGAGCCACATTGCTTCTGCCAAAACTTCTATTCTGTCTCCTCCACCAGCGCCTGTATCCGACATGCATTCTGACTATAGATGTCTCTACCCAGATCCTGGTGGGGATTTGCAGAGTTTGTGGCCTATATTTCCCACTTATAGAAAACCAGGCTGGGAGGATCATTCATTGTGAAAGATGCCTTCTGGTAGAATGTCTCAGGAAGTAGGTGGGAGATCTACAGAGGAAGTGGCTAAACTCAGGCACATCCATGCCCATGAGGAATTCCTTGAGAGCATTCATGAAGAGACATCAAAGGCCAAGGAAACTATCCAGCTATAGAGGACTGCTGCTGTCACATCATCAGGGGAGGATGAGATGGCTCTGTCACAGGAAGGACACTGGCAGCTTATTGCTTCTGGCAGCAGGCGGTGCTCCACCTCTGTTCCCACCCTGCTCATGATGGTTATGAAGAACTATTATGCAGTCCTAGCAATGACAGATGAGGTGGAAGAGGAGAAGCCATGCATTCCCAAGGCTGAGAGGATCACAACCAGTACACCCAGAAGGAAATTTAGGGTAGTGATGGTTGGGGACTCTCTTCTGAGAGGGATGGAGACATCCATCTGTTGCCCTGACATGGTGTCCTGGGACGTATGCTGCCTGCTAGGGGCTCATATCCCAGATGTTACAGAGGGATTGTTGAGAATCATTTGGCCCTCTGACTACTACCTCATGCTACTCATCCATATGTGCATTAATGACACTGCAAGATGTGACTTTCAGCAGATCAAAAGTGACTACAAAGCTCTGGGAGTATGGGTGAAGGAGTCTTGTGCCCAGGTGGTGTTCTCTTTGATCCTTCCATCAAGGGCACAGGCCTGAGCAGAGACAGATGGAGGAGAATGTCTGGCTGTGAAGATGGTGTTGGCAGGAAGGCTTTGGTTTCTTCCACCATAGGATGTTGTTCCAGGAAGAAGGACAGCTAGGTAAAGATGGAGTCCATCTATCAAGGAAGGAGAAGAGCGCATTTGGACATAGACTGGCTAACCTAGTGAGGAGGGCTTTAAAGTAGGTTTGAAGTGGGAAGGTGACATAGCTGGCATCACAGAGACTTGGTGGGATGATACACATTACCAGAACATCAACATAGCAGAATACAGCTTGCTTAGGAAGGATAGGCAGGGGAAAAAGGAAGGTAGTGTTGTCTTGAATATTAAAAATCAGTATTCTTTGACTGAAGTGGAGCTGAAAATAGGAGACAGACACATTTAAAGTCTCTGGGTAAAAAAAAAAACAAAAAAACCAAGGGTAATGTCATGGTAGGGATCTACTACAGGCCATCTTTGCAGAAAAAGAGGTAGATGAGGCTTTTTCAACAATCAACAAAATCCTCGAAAGCACAGGTGATGGGAGACTTCAACTACCCAGACAATTATTGGGAAAATAATGCAACAAGGCACAGATCATCCAACAACTGTTTGGAATGTATTGGGGACATTTTTTATTTCAAAAAGTGGAGAGAGCTAGTAGGGGAGAGGCTGTTCTTTTCTTGATTTTGTCAAAGAGAGAGAAACTGGCTGAGAATTTTAAAGTGAATGGTAACTTAGGACAGCAGGGCTGCCAAAGACTTCCCAAGCTGCCTCAGGCTGGGTGACGATGGCTTTCTGCAGGAGGCGTGCCAACTGTGATTGATAACTGTGATTGATTTATTTCATTGTTGTTGATTTCGGTGTCAGCAGAAATTGACATTTGCTAAAAATTGTCCATTAAAATTGAATTCTGCCAAGCCTTAATATAAGTTAGCTGTGTCAGCTCTCACTGAGTTCTTCACTTAGTCTGCTCCCAGAAGAGCTATTGTATTGAAAGGGAGTTTTGAATCCTAAACAACTGAAATATCAGGAGCTTCCCATTAGTATTGACAAGTCTCATGATTTTTATGAGGTGTTTTGCAATATTTAATGTTTTTCTTCAAGCCCCAACTGCTAGAACCACATGCTCACAAGAGAATCTTAGTTTTCAATAAATTCTTTCCCCTCCATCCTTTGTGTTTGTGGAGAAAAGCTTGAAAAGAAGCAGTAAGTGCACTATGAAGGCCCTTAAACCAAACAGCAACTTCTTCCTGCTCCCCTCACTAGCCCCAGATATGTATTATAAAGTCTTATGATTTTTTAACCAATCTCATATGAGTTTTGAATTCTTGTGCCTGACATGAGTTTTGAATTCTTGTGATTCTCCATGCTTTTATTGCCCAAATAAGAAGTACCCAGGGTATGGTGGATCAATGCAGAATCAGATAAGAAGAAAAAAGCTGAGTTCAGAAGAGTAAAAAGACCTAGTGAATTCAAGACTATGAGGTAGGAGATTCTGTCTCTGGGTGAGTCTACAGAGCAGAAGCTGTGGATGGTCTAGCCTACCCAAGTGAGCATGAATCCATCTACTGTGGATAGCAATAGCACTGAACATAATATATCATGGGTTAGCGAGTCTACTATTCACTAAGGGGGCCATAACAGGTTTGTGCTACTCACACCAAAGCCTGGACTGAGATGTCTTCACTGGTTTTGTCATCAGTGCTGGCTGGATAGAAACTATTTTGGGATGGGTTGCCATGTACAGCTTTTGTTGCAGAGTCATACCCTTTCTCTGCATACAATGGGCAGGGGCAAAATACTGCATCTGCCTAGTTTACAATATGGTAGAGCTAGAGTGCTTTGTCTCACCATGACCAAACACAGTTAGCCTGCGGTAAAATCATATGCCTCCTCTTAGCATGAAGACAAAGCCAGAGGGTATTTTCTGGCTGTAGTGTCTATTGCATAGGGTAGAAGACAGGCTCTGCAGTATGACGATGCTGTCTTAATTAAAGAGTTGTTGGATGTTTATTGATAACAATGAAAGAAAGAGGCAAAACTTCCCTGATGCTACAAGATTAAAAAAAAAAAAATCTTGCCTCAATCGTTTTTCCAAGTGGAGAAGTGTTATTATTTCCCCAAATGGTTAATGTCACCAGTGGGCAAAGGTACATCATTTTTGCCACAGTAAATAGCAGCCAAAGTTTTGCCAATGGAAATATTTTTCTCCTCTGAATGACCATTTTGAATCTGAAACTGCTTCTCATGCAGGAATATTCTCCAATGGATGAGTTTGCACATCGTTGGAATGAACTTTCCAAAGATGTGCAAACGCATTCATTGTTTGTGACATTGTTAGAGAGCTCGTACCCCAGTATAGTAGATCAAACAGGAAATAAAATAATATAGCTATTGTTTGGAAGCATCTGTCTTTATAAAGCTGACAAATATACCTTATGCTAGTTGGTTTTAATCCATTATTCTAATGCTAATTACACTGAGTATTATGTAAAATATAGTTACTGTTATGGAAATGAAAGGTATGATGACATTCACATTCTAATAGTAGCAATAAATAATAATAATAGTACTATCTTTGGGGAGATATAGAGATATTTGCATTAAAAAAAAGGTAAAAGGAGAAGTCCATGTTAAGACCTTAGGAAAACCATAACAGTTAATATGTTTGATGGATTAATTCAATTCCATAGAATTTATTTTCAAATGAATTGCGCAAAATCTGAAGACATAGAGAACCCCACTATATGTTTCAGTATTAACTGCACCTGCCATGAGGTGGCTTCCAGTTTTAAGTGGGGTTGAGTTTTGAAGTACAGATCTTCAGCTGTATCCAAACTTTTCAGGCTGGCCTGTTTGAAGGGAAAAAGCAATGTAAGAAATGTGCTAGATTTTTAAGTTTGCATTTGACGTCTTTACAGCAAGTGTCAGAATGCCATACCATGAAAAATTTGTATTGAAATATTAATCACATTCATACAAGACTTGTAATAAAGACACAAGACTTGTATGAATATGATTAATATTTCAATACAAAAGTCCCAAAATTGCAAACAATACTTTCATTAGGCAATATTTTCACCATTACTGGTGTATTTCCTGTTAAATTTATATAAATTAACGGTTTTATTTTGCTCGCAAAAATACGGCTAAGCCTCAAATACTGGTGATCCTTTTGGGAAGTGTTTTAGATATCTGACTAGAGAAGGGGTGGCCAAACTTATGGAACTCAAGAGCCACGCAAGTTGATTATGAAACCTTCGAGAGCTGCACTGAGGCATATAGCCATATACTTTTACCTATTCCAAAATTACGAAGCTTAAAATTCATTGCACATTTTAATTTTACTGTAAAAAGAGGACAAATATCAATTCTACTAATGTCAGATTGTAATAATTACTTAAAATTACCAAGAAAATTAGGCCTTTACAGTAAAAACGTTGCTACTGCTCAGTGTAGAAGACTGCAGGCTAGGGGCAAGTTTTTTTAAAATCCTGACCATGCTGCACTTCTCCCCACCATACTGACCCTTGCCTGAACTCCTAGCCTGGGGCTGCTTTCCTAAATTGATTTGCTGACATTCTTCCAGGAGCCACAATTTTTCATTCAAGAGCCACGTGTGGCTTCCAAGCCACAGTTTGGCCACGCCTGGACTAGAGGTTCTCACAATTAGGTTTTCATCAGTGCAGAAGGGAAGGTGGCATTTTACCTACTCCCCATCATGAAAACTGCTTTGGGGAGGGGCAGAGGTTAAAGTAAGCCAGAATGTGTGGGAATGCCATTCTGGGGCCCACTATTTTTAGGGGCTCAGCTTTCCAGGCCCCCCTAAAAATAGAAAATGGTGATGGAATGCTGCATTCTGGGGCCTACCATTTAAAAATAGCAGGCCCCAGAACACAGCATTCCAGTTCCATTTTCCATTTTTAGGGACCCAAATACTGGGTCCTTAAAAATAGCAGGCCCTAGAATGGTGTTCTGCTGGGTTCCGGCAGGCAGGGGGCAAGGGTGTAGCTGGGTAGAGTCCCACGCCCCCTGGCTCAAGCCGTGCCCCAAGAATGTTCCCTGTAAGCTGCGTGGGTGGGCATTGACGCAGTAGCCACTGCTCACCCACGCAGGCAAAACTGGCCCCCCTGCAGGCTCTGCAGCCACAGGCCCTGGACATATTCTTCCCAGCACCATGCCAAGGAGGGCATGCACTCAGGGCAGGAGCTGCCTGTCATCACGTATCTCTGGCTGGCAGATAAAGAGGAAGGGGGGAGGGTTTTATGGAGGAACGAAGGGGTTGGGCAAGGCAGAAGGGGGGTGCCGTACCATAGTGAAACTGCCAGGAGGGGTATTACAGAGAGGGAGAAGGGGCTGGGCGGGCAGAGACAGAAGTGGGGACCACCCTGAAGGGAAAATGGCAGCAGGGGGTGGGGGGTTACAGGAACACGCGGGGGACTGGAGGATGCCAACAGCGGCAGGGCAGGAGGGTCTGGAGCACTTGGGCAGAGTTAGCAGACGTCTGCCAAAAGGAGGACATCTCCTCTTTTTTACCTTCAAGTCCTCTGGCAGCCATTTTAAAAATAGGTGCTTTTGTCCAGTGCATTGCTAATGATGAGCAGAATGTTTTTTTTTTTTAAAAAAACAGCCTATAACACCCAAGTTTCTGAGCCCAGCGAGGGATCTTCTCACAGTGGTTGGGCACTGGAGCAGTGACCTCGGTGGCAGTTGCAAACACACATGGCTTAAGGGCAGCTTGGCACAAAACACGCCTTACTAAGAGGTTGGTGGGGGGGAAGTGCCTGACTGATTCCTGTCTTTGGGTTTGGCTGGTTGCTACTTTCTAACAGTAGCCTGATTAGCTCAGTTGGTGGAAAAAAGAGCTGCTTAATCTCAGGGTTGTAGGCTTGAGACCTATGTTAGGTACATTTTTGGCCTGTTGCTCTCTATGAAAAGGCTAAATCAGGAAAAAAAATATAGGGACACTAATAAAATGAAGGAAAATAAAGTGTACCATAAATAACATTACTAACAGGGACCAATTAAATAAAAGGGTACATTTTAACTGGATAGAAACAATTTAGGACAATTTTTTTTAATTGTAAAATGGGCTGCTGTGGAAAATGAAAAATGAAATGTGCGTTATCTGCTTTTTTATTTTTGCTTTTTTTTTCTTGTTTCACTTTTAGGTGCTTTTCAAATTCATATTTGCAAATTCAGTTTTTTAGCTTTTTTTAGTCTCATTAACATTAATAAAAGGGTCATGAAAAAATGTAATGAAAAAATCCAGTTTTTGGTAAATGAAAACATTTTTAAATTTTAAAATAATTTAACAACTACATGACATTGCACAGTTTTAATGATGCATTAATTAATCATTACCCATTTTCCATAACATAAGCTGTATTCACACACACATGGTTATTTCGAAACAAGTTGTGTCGAAACAACTTGTTTCAAAATAATGCCTTATTTCGAAATAACTTAATTCGAATTAACAGCTTGTTAATTTGAATTAAGGAAAGAAGCTCAAAGCGAAATAGCAGTTTCAGGCAACAGTTATTTCGAAACAAGTCACTGTTGTTTCAAAACAACATGTTCGGACTGCGTTGTTTCGAAACAATGTTGTTTCGCTCCCAAATGGGGTTTAAGTTGTTTCGAAACAACGCCCTTGTTTCGAAACAACGGGTTCCCGTTGTTTTGAAACAATGGTGCGTCGTGTGAACATGTTTTTTTTGTTTCGAAACAACGGGGTTGTTTCGAAACAAAAGTGCTGTGTGAACACAGCCATAATATGGTAATGATAGTTATATTAATACTACATTTTCTCCATTTCCTCCAATGTCCTCCTTTTCATACTTCCCTGTCCTCCAGTGAGAATACTTGATTTCAATGTTCCCTCTAAGCTGATGATGCAATTGAGCAAGTTATGGGTGCACTTAGGGAGCCAATGGGCAACAGGAGAGGGGCCCGGCCCCGGGTCAGGAACCACCAGGGAACTTGCTCAGCTGCATCATCGGCTTAGAGGGAACATTGCACCCCAACCCCTCCCCTTTCAGGCCCCACCCCAACCTGGGGCCTACCCACACTTCCCCCCAGCCAATCCCAGACTGTGCTGCCACCCCAATTGGGGACCTGCCACCTCCTTCCCAGCCACACTGCCACCCTGATCTGAGACCTACTGCTCCCACCTCCCCAGCTGTGCTGCTGCTGGTAAGTACTGGGGTGGCCCTGTTCGTGCTGGGGGGGGGGGTAGTTGGGCCAGGGGGGATATTGGGGATGAGTATTGGGGGCTGGGGGTGGATTTGGGGGATGGGTATTGGGTCAGGGTGTGGATTTTGGGGACAGGAGTGTGAGTTACTGGGGGCTGGGGGTGGAGTTTGGGGGTGGGTATTAGGGGCTGCGGTGGATTTTTGGGACAGGTGAATGGATATTGGGTGCAGTAGCTAGGGTGCTTGAAGGGGAACTGGATGCATGGGGAGGCACTCATGCAGGAGGGGGGCCCACCTGGTTAGAAGGGTTCCGGGGCCCACCAAATTATACTCTAACCAAACTATTTCTTGAGGCCCACAATGACACTACTGTTACCGATATATGCAATATCATTGTATGAAAAGATTTCAGTGGTGTGGTCCTTGGGCTAATGTACTAGTCCTCATGCAGCCCTCATGGTGATTTGAGTTTGAGACCCCTGCTTTAACCCCTGGGGAGGGGACACTGTAAGCTAACTGTAATTTATTTATTCATTAGAAATATAAGAACCTTTTAAAATCTGGATTTAGAATGCTAATACTGTAGTCTTAGTAGCATTCCAATTAGTATCACACTGCTTACCCAACAATTGCCTAAGGACTCATCTCTGGACAGGTCTACGCCATGGCAGGATTTCAGCAGCAGCCAACGGATGATACGTAAAGTACTTCAAATATCTTGTGTATCTCCTTTCAACTGCCTATCGCCTACTTAGCACAGCGTCTTCAGTGTGCTGAGTCAGAGGAAATGCCCCCACTCAACTCAACTCTACTCTACTTACCAGGGTGGTCTCTAATGACTGACTTCCTGTATGGTTGAGTTGGTCTTCACAGACCCAACCAATTGTTTGGGAAGACTGATCTGACAGGGGTGTATTTGCCACTATCAGTGAAGACAACTCTTTCAGAAAGAACTGGACAATCACTGAATACTTTTGTTGATGTGATATGAGGTTTTCCAATGCTACAGCTGCACTGTCATCACTGATCCATTTTGACATTTGCCCGTGATTTACTTAACACAGATGAGTAGTAAATTGGATTTAAGAGCCTATGTATCAGACTGTCTATGCTATTTAAGTCCTGCTTAAGTGCTTTGCTAAATCAGAGCCTTCTGCCCATTCTTCACTCTAAACTTACAGCATGGTAACTTTCCAGAATGTGAAAAATGCACACCACTGAGTGACATTGCTATACAATCTAATCCTTGGTGTAGACAACACTATGTTGATGGGAAGGTTTTTTCCATTAATATATCTAGTGCCTCTTGTGGAGATGGATTAACTAGGTCAATAGGAGAAGCTCTATTATCAAGGTAGCAGTGTGTTCACTGAAGTGCTACAGTAGCGCTTTAAATACAGTAGTGTTTTAAGTGTAGATCTGCCCTTAGTCTGTGTTTGGTTCAGTAACTCTAGTCTTATTAATCAGAGAGATCATGGCTGATTGCTGATTTCTGTGTTTCTTTAAAGACCATGTAGCTGAGACTGAGGGCTTGATCTTACATTATTAGTTCTGGAGCTCAAGAAACCTGGTACTGGGGTCAAACTAATAAGTGCCCTCTCCCTCCTACACTGATATACAAATTATATTTGAAAAGACTAAAATCCAGTGAATATGGATTTTATTTGTTATCTAAAACCTTACAGAAAAGGAATATTCTTCCTTGGATTGTCTGCTATGATAAAACAAATCATTTTATTCCTTTAGTGGGGCAGAACTTTCTTCCTTCAGAAGTTATACACAACTGCTTATAGACTTCATACCTGAGAACAAGGAGCATGTCCAATAAAAACACTGGAAAGAAAGAAAATCAAGGTAATTTTGTTTGAAGTAAAACAAACAAACAAACCAGCCCACCCACCCCAGGGTTATATCAACTGACGTAATAAGTAAGAAAAACAGATAGAAAATATATTACCTACATGAGGTTCTCTCAAATGCTAAAGGGATAATATGTCCCCTTCACTGCATGAGAGATTGTGCAGGGGATAGGCTAAATAAATATGTACAAACCAACCCTTCTAAAACATTATTTATCCTTCAAGTCCCTTCATAAAAGAGGGCTTAAAAGTTACCGTATGCAATAATTTCCACTGAGAAAAAAACAAACTAGCTCTCAGAAGCTGTTTCTGTACATATTGCCTTCCTGAAATGATCTCAACAATAGTGAATCAGATCTGCATATATGGTGGATTCTAACAGGAAAGTTTGTTTTTCTATTCCCTTATAGTCATCAAATGAAATCATGGCCTTAGTGACATCAATTGAGATTTTTTTTAGTGATTTAAATGAAGCCAGGCTTTCATCCACAGTATGTAGGTTCCAACAACAACTGTAGGATTCTGGGGAGGAAACAGGCTATTTTGCTTATTTTTATTGGTATTGTTGTTATGATGCATCACTACACCCTCAGTCTCAAACTCTTTTTTTTCACTGGGGCCTGAGGTTATAATTCAAACATCACTTTGGCCTGAATGTATAGGATCACATACAGTTCCCCATGCCACTTCTGGGTATGAATTCTGATTCCATTCTGTAATGACTCAGTGTGGAATAGACAGATGTACTTTATGGAAAGACATATTCCTCAGAACCTAGTCTCAAAATCACTGTTCTTCAGGGTCACAAACATATGCTTGATTTGGCTTAAAATATGACCCAAGTATTACTGTTTGCTATTGTTTCTCATAGCGCTTACAATGTGTTAGTCATTGTAGAAGCACAAAAAGATACAATTACTGTTCCAGTGAGCTTACAATCTAAGAGTATGCCTACACAGAGAAGAAAAACACATGGCTAGACCATGCCAGCCAACTTCAACTTGAAGATCTTGGGCTGTGAGGCAGTTTTCTTGTGCAGGCTTCCAGGCTTAGGTTGGATCCCAAGTTCTGGGACCCTCCCACTCCTCAGGGTCCCAGATACTAGGCTCCAGGTTAAAATAGTCAAGTTGAAGGAACTAGAGTGGGATTCACAAGAATACTCAAGTACTTAATTTCCATTGAAATCAATGGAAGTTAGGCATATAAAAAGCTTTTTAAATCCAATTCTAGTTCTTCTAGATTTAGCCAACCTGTTGTCCTCAAGTGTTTCCACCTGAACAGGTGATCACTAAGATCTAATGATGGCCCCTCTGCCACCCTCATTGTTCCTGATCTGGCAGATATGTGATACTGCCATTGTCAATTCATGGCTGATTTAATACACATTGACACATTCCATGATACAGAAGTTTCATAACATCAATCAAAAGTCATAAACTGTATGGAGAGATTCTCCAAATCATCCCAAGGCTCAAATGTGTTCACACAAAAGAATCAAAACATTCTGAATACTGATTAAATGTATGCTAATAATTTGTGGAGAATTATCAGGCAGGAAATAGGACATAATTCACTAAATAAACTGCTGCAAATTGTTCATGAAATTCTAATTGTAATATACAGCTTTAATAATGTGCAATAGTAAGTTGCATATTTATGCATAATATTAAAAAGGAATTGGAATTATTTGTTCCCTGCTCAAATAAACATTCAGTATCAATATATGCTGCACGAGGTTAAACATTTTTACCGTTTCCTTCAACTATTTAGGACTTAAATGTTTAAGAAGAAAGGAGGATTGACATTAACGTTGCTTTTTGTAAAATTAACACATCACTTCTGTCATGCCAGTCCACCAAGGCAAGTCTCAATGTGTACAAACTCAGATCTATTTAGAAGGTATTTGAAGTTTGTTTTCTTATCACTTATTTTATTTTGATGGCTTCATGTCAAATTAAGCCAATGGAAATCTGAAACGCTGTGTAACATCTCATGAGTAATGAACTGTATCATAGTTCCTAATGTGGTTTTGACTGATTCACAATGTTGATACCTTCTTTGCAATTTTGAAATGTCTATTTAGGAAAAGATTCATGGTATAGTGCTTTTTATCATCTAGGAAACATGATATAGGTTAATGGAATTTACTGCATGTAGCCACTGTGGGTTAGACTTCAGGGTATTTTCTTCAGTTTACATATGATTTAAGACCTCATGCTAGTGGACTTGCTAGTCTGCAGAATAGGGCAATGGCCTTGAGAGTCCAGCAGATGACATTTAAGACACATTTTCATTTTTATTAGTACTCTTTCAAGATCAGCATAGAACACTGTCTTCATGCTAATGTTGCTCTGTATCTTAGACTATAATCCCAGTCAAATTTTAATTGCTGTATTATTCAAAACAGAATTTCTCCATCAATTAATTGTGACAAAGTAAAGAAAAATAACTGGTCTATTAATATTTTTAAACAAAAAGTTCTTGCTGCTGCTGTCACAGAAAGACACAGAGTCATTATTATTAAAACTGAGTTTAACAAAGATGTGCTAATTATTAGTTCTGTGGAGCTGTGTCAAGGCAGAAAATAAGTAATCTGTACATATCTCTATATACACAATACACAGGAAATATGTTTGTTTAGGAGGCCATCTATTATTTAAAATGTTTTTATCCAGTTACATTATATATACACACCAAAACTACACCTAAAACGAAATAAAAAAGGTCAAAACATTCTTTATAAAAAACATCAGTATTTTATTTAGTGTATTTTCAAGGGGAAATCTACTGGCATTCTCATTTACTCCCCACAAAAATGTCTCTGTTTTCCAACCTTCTCTACTCCTCATGAACTCAGGCTGTGCATCATCTCCCTTGATTCTCTTTTACACCCAGTGGTGAGTGTGTGTTACAGTCTCCCTCTCAACTGCTCTCCACAGGATATGAATTTTTAGAGTTCCCAATTATAAGAATTTGGCTGTTCAGGCTGTAGCTGCCCATTTTTAAAGCTCTGGTTCAGTCCTCATGAGATGGCCAAGAAGGTAACTGTCACAGGTTCACTCAAGTTAAAACTTCTGCCTAAAAGCTCCACTATATCCTTCTCCCATTGCCATTTTCAAACCTTGTCCTGTGTCACCACTTCTGCATGATTTTTTTTCTTTTATTTGGGTGCCAAATTAATTCCTTCAAATTCCTTCTAATGCATTTCTTCCATGAAATCTAAGAAACTTTGCTACAAGATTCTTATGCTAATTGTAATTTAGAACAGCATGCCATTTATTGTGTTTGAACTATACATGTTTCTTATTGCAAGAAGCAATTACATACCTTCTGCAAGTATGAGAATTCTAGTCTCATTGGGTACGTCTACACTGGAGGCTCAGTTAAGCTGACTTAACAAGGTCGACTAAGTCAACCTAAAGTCAACCTTGTTAAGTAAACTTAGTGTGTCCATATTCAAAACTCCTGTAGACTGTCCACATCCACACTGGCACCTGCTAGGTCGACTTAATGCTTAAGGTGACCTTAGTAAGTTGACTTAAGCCAGTGTAGACGTAATAAGGTCAATTTAAGAGTTATGTCCCATCTATACTGGCTTAAGTCAACTTAATAAGGTTGACTTAAGTGTAAATTTGACCTTCAGAGGTGGAGTTATTAAGTCAACATAAGGAAGCACTTAAGTCAACTTAACAAATAGCCAAAGTGAACGGCGCTTTCCTTAGGTCAACTTAAGGAATGTTATGTCAACCTAAGCCTCCAGTGCAGACATACCATTGGCTATGTCTACACTACAGGGCTTGGTTAAGACACCTTATTAAGTTGGCTTAGCACCTCCACACTCAAAATGCTAGGAAACTGCCCACATCCACAATGGCAACTGCTACATCACCCTAGGAGTGGTGCATTATGGGTACCTGGCCCACAGTGCACCACAGCAGAAGTGCCCCTTTCTCTCAGACACTTCTTTACTCCAGGAAGTGAGTGACCACACAACCCTGTTTATGGCAACAGGGCGCTCAGGAAGGTCAGGGAGCCTGACGTAGCTCAGTGATGTGCCAGCACAGCACTCCACACCCTTCCTGTGTTGCCTAGACTCCTGTCACTTTGGAACAGGTGCTGCAGGGCAACTGCCAGTGCAGGGGCAGGGCACAGCAGTCGTTAAGATTCAAACACGAGGAAATAGAACATAGAGGAAGGTGAAGTGGAATCATCTGTTATAATGGAAAAAAAAATCCATAGTCAGGATTTAATCCTGCTTTCACACAATCTAATCTAAAAGAAATAGCAACTTTCTTTCTTTCTTTCTTTCTTTGTGCTGTTTCCCAGTCTTTGAATTTTAACAACGGCTTTGATTTGCTGTTACAGTGTGACCTGATACTATGTCTTACACTCCCCTGCATTAATTTCCTACCATTCTGTAAGGATATGTCCACACAGGGCGTTTATTTTGAAACAACACTGGTTGTTTCGAAATAAAAGTCCCTATGTCCACATGACATTTTCTTGTTTCGAAAGGAGGGAGCTCCTCATTTCGAAACAAGAGCCCTCCTTTTGAAACAGCTTAAACCACTTTGCTTTTGAAAGGAGGGTTATTTCGAAACCAGTTGTTTTGAGATAAGCCATTTGGACATGTTATTTTGAAACAAGGATTGTTTTGAAATAACAAGGATCTTCCTCCCAGGGTGCTATGCACCCTGGGGGGAAGGTCCCCCCCCCCCAGCACAATGGCCAGGGATCAGCACCCTGGCCACGGTGTTGAGTGGAGTGCAGGAGGACAGAGGGTGCCCCAGCCGGCTTCCCCCCACTTCCCCTTGCTGGGAGCAGGGAGGGACGAGTGCCTCAGCCCCCTTCACCCCCCCACCCCAGGCAAGGGTAAGTTGGGGGAAGCCGGCTGGGGCACCCCCAGGGCTCTACCCCCCAACAGGGCTGCAGGGGAGCTGCTGGCCCCACAACCTAGTTAGGGGGACTACAGCCCCCGCTGGGTGGCCACTCCAGGGACGGCTCACCCCGCTGCTGGGGCTGCCCCCAAACCCAGGGCGCCCTGCCCCCGGGGTTCACTGGTGCCCACCCTCCTGCCCCCCTGCTGCTCCTGCCGGGGGCTTCCCCTGCCCCCCACCTCCCCTGCCGTGGGTGGGTGGGGGCTTCCTCGGCACCCCCTGCTGCTTCTGCTGTGGGCAGGGCTGGGGCCACCTCCCGCCCAGGATTCTCCGGCGCCCCCCCACCCGCATGGGGGTGCTGGGGAACCCTGGATGGGAGGGGGCCCCAGCCCGGCCCATGGCAGAAGCAGTGGGGGGGGCACCAGGGAAGACCCCCCTCCCGCGGCAGGAGCCACGGGGAGGCAGGGGAAGCCCCCCCACCCCCAGCAGGAGCTGCAGGGGGACAGGGGAGGTCCCCCACCCCCTGCAGGAGTGGCTGGGGGGCAGGGGAAGCCCCCTGAAGAAGTGGCAGGGGGTGATCCCAGAGGTGGGGCATCCCTGGCCCAGCACAGGCCTCCCTGCCCCTCCTCTCCCCTATTTCAAAATAGCATGTCACAGTGGACATGCTATTTCGATTCTCTCTTTTTTCCTTATTTTGAAATAGCTTTTTGTTATTTCGAAATAAGGCATTTTGAAATAAGGCCTTTATTTCGAAACAGCTTGTTTTGAAACGGCTTGTTTTGAAACAGGGGGTTATGTGTGGACATAGCATAAGTTCCTTCATCTTCAAATGGTCTGATGAAGTGGGATTTTCTCTAATGAATGCTCATCTAATAAATAAATTTGTTAGTCTTAAACAGTGCCTCCAGACTCATTTCTTTTACAACAATATGGGGGGGGGGGGGCTCTGAGAAGTGGAGACGCACAGGGTTGGGCTGAGAAGGACAAGGGGGGACACACAGGTTGAGACAGAGAAGGGGAGAGACAGAAGAGCCATGCGGCTGGGTAAGAGTCTGGGGGTGGGGCTTGGATTGGCTGTGGGGTTACTGGGGAATTGGGCTAGGGTGAGAGGAGGGGATTGGGCTGGCTCAGAGGGGCTTACGGGAAGACCGGGGGGCAGGATCAGGCCCATGGGTGGCCTATGCAGTTAACAATGTGAGTTGCTCAGCTGCCTCAGGGACTTAGAGGGAAAATTGGTCTACAAGCTGCTTTACTAGAAGGTTCTAGGACAAATTTATAAACAGTAAGTTCTCAAGACTGGATGGTAATCAGAGTTCTGAAAAAATTAAAATGACTGAGCTAACAACAAAAATATTCATTATCATTAAAGTTTGTTGGGGACTGGAGGATAGCAAATATATCCATCTTTTAAAACCACATTGGCTATGTTCACACATAAATGCTTATTTTGACATAAGTTAATTCAAAATAAGTTATTTCAAAACAAAATTGTTACTGTGAATTAACTTAACTCAAAATAAGCAAAAACTTGACATCGAAATAGCAAGTCCGGACACAGGACTTGCTATTTCGAATCAGGAGAGGGGTAGCATGGGAAGTGTGGAAACATGGCCACCTCCCTGGGCCATGGCCCTACCCAGTATATAGAAAAAGGAAGGTACCCCAGGAAGGAAAAGGGCAAAAGTGTTAATTTGAATTAATGGTTATTTCGAAATAACACATCTAACTGGCGTTATTTCAAGACAACCATTTTGAAATAACCGCTATTTTGATTTCAACCTACGTTTCATTGTTTCAAAATAAGGGTCATTTTTTCGAAATGATGAGGGGTCATTATTTTAGAAATAAGGAAATGTCATTCAGACACAACTTTTTAAAATTGAAATAACGGTTGTTGTTTCGATTTAAAAACTACATGTCAACACAGCCACTGAGTATTGCAGATCACTGAGTCTTACATCAGTACCATTTAAACTGATTGAAGATTATTAAGGATAGAGTTCTAGAAAAGCAACACACCTAGAATAACTTGATATGACTGGTGTATTATTATGCCACTTCGGTATCTTGGCCAGATTCTTTGCTTGTATAAATTCACATCACTCCATTGACTTCACTGATGTTATGCTAACTTAGACCAACTAAGGATCTGTTTTTCTGAGAGTGTCCTACTGATCTATTGGTATAATTTATTTGAACTTTGAACATTCTGCATCACAAAATGCTATTAGCAAACTAAGTAGTCAATTGGTTGAAAGGCAAAGTACTGTCATGGGTCTGAAAACTAAAAGGGGTAAATGGTCTATTGTCAACATGGCAAAAGTTTAAGGCACAATTTGTCATCTTCTAGTTCACTCAAATCATATAATTTTTCAAATACTATCCACATTAATATTTTCAGCAAGTTTGAAACAAAAACAAAACCAACAAAAACGTAAGATATCTATACAAATTAATCAGTGGCAAAGAGAGTAAACCAGGCACTATTATCTACTCTTCCTTATAAAAAGAACAAAAGATCATCCAATAAAACTGAAAAACAAATTTACTACTCATACAAGAAAATACTTTTTACCTTGTTAATAATTAACCTACAGAATTTATAGCCATAAGAAATCACTGATACCAAGAGCTTGCCTGGTAAGATTAAAAATAGGATTAGACAGTATGAGGAAATAAGATCCATAACTACAATAGATGAAATAAATTTCTTGAATAATACATCAACATATTTCAGAGGTGTAGTTGTGTTAGTCTGTGTATAGAGAAACAATGAGAGTCCTGTGGCATCTCAAAGCCTAACAAATTTCTTCAGGTATAAGCTTTTGTGTGTCCCAACCCACTTCATCTGATGACATCATCTTTCACGGTGGACTGGAGCCCAAGAAAGCTGATGCCTGAAGAAATTTGTTAGCCTTTACGGTGGACTCTTGTTTTTGATATAAACAGATGTACTTCACTGCAAGGTAATCTCTAACTGACGTGGGTTAGGAAGGAAAATTTCTTGCATGTTCTTCAGAGGGATGTGGTAGTGGTTACTGCCTGAGATAGGACAGAAATAAATGGTCCACTGATCTGCCCTGGCATGGTAAATTCTGACATTTCTTCTTATTATTAGTAACCACACTTTCATTTTCAATGAAAAAATAATAAAACAATCATAGTAATAGGGGTTGCCATAGCCCTTCTGGTACTTTATTTATCTTTTTAGGGTGGAAATCTTTTTGGCCTTTTTTCAGAACTTTCTAGCGAGCCCATGCTAGGGCTTTCATTTCTGTTCTCAAATCAAAGGAGAACGGTAACTAGAAGAGATGACTGCATTAGGTAAGGCATTTTCAAGACTGAACAGAAATAAATTTTTCTAATACTTATATTTGCTTGGCAAAATTCTAGGATATTCTCACCATATTAAGACAATTTTTCATCTCTCTAACTATAAAGGAGAGTGTTATGAAGAGACTGGAGGTTACCTTCATGACATCCTAATGAACATTTTGTGGTATTGTAATAAATAGTGCTGGAACAGAGGATAAAGAGCTAAATTCAGTGTCCTCTATCTTTATTTTTCATTAGCTAGATTCTACATAAAAATCATTAAAATGGTTCATTGCTGGAAAGAAAATGGGCAATCTTTTGTTGAACCAGAATATTGCAATAATAAAAGGCATATCAATTGTGTTAGAAATTAACAACCAATTTGCCAGATGCCTGCAATGATAATGCTTCATGAGTTGGGAGTTCATTTCAATGATGTGATGCTGTTATTAGTATTAGTATCAGGTTTGAAATTATGGGTAATTCATATCTATTAGTCATGAAAGAAGCCACATGTTTTCTCAATTCTCATCAGGTACACCATTAGCAAGTTTTAAATGAAATGGTTTGATTTAAAACCACAAATAGTTTTTAAAAACATAATGGAGTAGATAGTGAGTTTAGTTTATAGATACCACTCCATTATTAAAATTTAAGGCCTTTAAACTCAGATTATTAATAATTTATATACTATTTTAGAAATGCAACAGCACATGATACAAGCAATATGCCACAAAGTATACTGGCAATATATCCAAGAGAGAGAAGGGCATTATGACTTACAAGACACACAGCTGAATCTTAAAAAAAAGAGGAATCAAATATATTGTTATTAATGCTCCCTAAGGAGTCTGCATCTTAGATTGCAACAAATATAATGTAACTAGAGGTGTGAGGAAGAGAAATAAAGTAAGACACAGTGACTTTAATATACAGAATTTAAAAAATGTTGAGTATTTAACATGACAAACATGGGAAAGTTTTAAACTCAGTGAGAGAAGCCAGACAAAACTAGTGTGATGGTGTGTTGACCTCACACTGCTCTTTAAAAGGTCAATAGAGCCCTAGGGCAGCTTCACAACCTGCAGCCAATTTGAGAGGAGTCTAGAGGAGCAGGCAATCTGGGCCAGACTGGCTCATATAAGAAGAGTTGCAAGACAGACAAGGTCAGTTACTCCCTGAAGTTCAAGGAGAGATGACTGGTTACTGGGCTGAGCTGTCAGAGGCAGAGGTGGAGGCAGAGAAAGAAGAAGAAGGAGATGAAAACAAAGATGGCACCATGAACCAAGCAGAACTGATAGCAGGGACTTGGGGAGCTAGAGAATGCTCCTGAATGCCTATTTGGATTTGCAGGCTGAAGCAAGGGCAAAGAAAATGCTGGGCCCAGGGAAAAGCACTGAGGAGTTGGAGGGGACACAGAATGTGACTGCCACCTACAGAGGCCTTGGATTGGGGCCCAGAGGAGTGGATGGGGCTGGACAACCCCCTTCCTAGTTGCTACTGAAGAAATAGTGGGACAGTTTAACTGCAGTTCTTCCCTCTGGAAGGGCAGAGAGCATAATTGTGACATGGCTAGAGGGCTGTGAAATGCAGAGGATGCCATGGTCCTTGAGTGATGTGAGTCCAAGAGCAGAAGTGACTGCAGTCAAGGAATCATCAGGAGGGGGCATACTGAACGGTTTAGCTAATCTTGAAGATGACCAGCAGGAGCTGCCAACATAGTGAGTGCAAGCCCTGTTACGGCAAGAGACAAATCAAAACATGGCATGAAGACAAAAATGAACAGGACTGACTGATGTGTAATTCAGGCAGAACATGGCATGGCCTGGGTCAATTCACACTGGAACGTGTGCATTTCAAAGTACATAATACAAGCAACATGCTACATGAGTCTTAGATACAGAATACTCAGTTCTTTGTGAGTGAGAGAAGAAATGCTTCATCACTTTACAGTCGACCCTTTTTCTAAACTGGAAGCATTAGTGATAGGCTCCAAAAGAAATTCCATTGAGTTATGACAATGAGAAGAACAGTGAAATAGACTTTGAGAACTAAAAGTGCAAAGTGAGTGAAAAAATTATGAGCATCCACAATGGATGTATTCTATTAAATTTGCCCTATGCATTAACTGATCCAGTTACTCCAACTCTAATGGCATGATTGAATTTAGCATTCAAAGAATATCAAAGGGAACTGTGGTCAGTTATCCATGAATTCATTTGGAATTCTCTGACCACCTATGTATTACATTGCAGAGTAATGATTTGAACCCTCACCTCTCTCAACCTGTTGAACATATATCTAGTCACACCAGTCATATCCCCCTAAAGTGAGGACCAGTTTCCGTAGGTACAGAACAATCAGTAAATAATAGCTTTGTAGCACAGGGACTGACACTTATGATCACCATTACTGTATGTCTGATTTTTGTAATGGAAGACAAGGGCTATGTCTACACCAGAGGCTTAAGTCAGCTTAACTAGGCTTAAGTGGATGTAAGCTACTCCATGGCTACATTTGGAGTTTATTACATTGACTTAAGCACTTGTTTAAGTGGACTTAATAACTCTCACTCTTAAAGTTGACTTTCAGGGTTAAGTCGATTTTATAAAGTTGACTTAACAAAATGTGGCCTTAAAGTTGACTTAATAAAGTCAACTTAAGCCAGGGGTCCTATTTAAAGTTGAATTTATGAAATTGACTTTAAATGGGTCCCCTGACTTAAGTTGACTTTACAAAGTTGCCTTAAACAAATGGGGACTTTCTAAGTCAACTTAATAAAGTTGACTTTAAGTCAACTGTATTAAGTCATCTTAAAAAAGCTCTCTAGTGTAGACATAGCCAAGGATAATACTAACTGGCAAAGCAGGATATAGTAAGTACTTCCCATAAATTGATCTTTGTTTTAGACGTACCCACTGTGCTCCTTTTTCCAGTCCAGGGAGTCATCTCAATGGAAGCTGCAGTTGTTAAATCATTCAATATCCTCAGAAATGTGACCCAGGTACCTTGAGACATATGTATAGAATACCTACCCTGAAGTATGTTTCCCCATTCCCCCATTCCAATGGGAGCTTTGCTGTATCATTGCTGTGCTACCATTGATTCTCTCCCTTTAATATGGGTGAAAGCTGTGGAATGTTAGTTAAAGATGCAGTAAGTAAGCAATATCAATCTATGCACCAGTTTCCAATATACGTTGTGGCTGGCTACTCTGGAGTATGCAATGCATCAAAAAAGCCTATGTCATACTCCTATGACTGGGCACCCCCCCACACACCACAAATGGCATAATTGCTGTTCCCTCTTCATAGATTACTGAGTCACATTTCATTTGGAACTGCACACATTCTCTTCCTACCACAAAACACAGGAGAGCACTTAATCTGTGCTGTACAAATATTGGCATTCCCCCAAATAAGAAAAATCCAAATCTAAACAAACTATAGAAAATAATGTGGGAAGTAAAAAAAAAAAAAAAAGTCTATTATAAGAGGGAAGGGGAATAAGAACATTTGATTATGTATTTGCTTGTTGCAGAAGTGACAGGCTGTTATTCAAGATTTCTCAAAAAAATAAAAAAAAAATAGCAAAGCTCAGCTAAGGGCCATGAAATTGTAACCCACCACAAAATGCAAAACAATGAGAACTGTCCCCCTGATTTCTCCCTCCCCACCTTATTATCCCTCAATCTCCACACAGTACTCCATGGAGAATTGTGGAGGCCAGAAACTACCCACCTTTTATTCTATCTTCAGGCTGCAAAGTCTTGAAGCTTTTCTTTCTCTTCCCCAAAAGGAGCATGAAGGTCCAAAGTCTCTTTAAGGATACCTTCTTCTTTCACAAGACACTGCTTGTGCCCTTCAGATAAGCTAAAAAGGAACCTAGGGGCACTTCAATTTCCTACAAATAAAGATGGACAGCTCATGGTCTTCAGCTTTCACTGCTGCACTCTGAAATGATTTTTCAATAGTAAGTAGGCAGAGATCCAAAACATTTCCAGAAAAGAACAAATCAACTTTGAAATGGGATCTAATTCTGGGACGCTTTGTCTACACTAGGAAAAGTTAGTTCAAATTTGTTGATTTGAACTAATAAGTTTGAGGTTAGTTTGAAATATACTCAAACTTATTAGTTCAAATTAACAACGTGGACTAATTCAAACTAACGTTAGTTCAAATTAATCCATGTTGGTAATTCAAAATAACTGCCCTCAGTTTGAACTAATAGTTTGAACTAAGGGTTAGTCATGGTCTTCACTGTCCTTAGTTCAAACTAATGATGAACTAAGGGCTTAGTTCGAAATAACTGTCAGGTCTTACTAGTTTAAACTAACTGTTCATTAGTTCAAATCAAGGAATTTCTTAGTTCAAACTAATGAAAGCCTAGTGTAGACAGGTAATAAGTTAGTTTGAATTAAGTCCTCTTAATTCGAACTAACTTTCAAGTGTAGACATACCTGGCAAAAAGAATATCATTATTCTCTTATGAGACACAGCTGTCCCAGTTTTACTGCATTCCTTCACATATATCTCTAACTTCTCTAGTCTAGGCTTTACTTGCAGATTAAATTGACTAGGAGTATCCCCTCCCATGCAGCTTCATTCATTGTTATGTGAATAATTTCCAGTTGTAGCATCCCACTACCAGAGGCAACATCCCTACAGGAAGCAATTTTGCGATGGTTTGCACTTTATTATCAGTAGATTGACTCCAGGTGGTGGGCTCTGGATCAACTGAATTCCTACAAGTGAGATGAGCATGAGGTTCAGCTCTCCACCCTAAATCCTCCGTAGTAAATATGACTCTGCTTGCTGACAGTGCAACATGAGGTACAATAGTTTAAAGAATTGAAGTAGTCTAAATAAAAATCTGCCAACCGAGGGAAACAGATATTCATGAGGAAAGTCAACTGATAGACAAGATCTCAAATAAAGAATTCAGTTCTGAAGATCAGCAGGGAAGCTAAGATAAAGTCAAAGAAAAACAATCAGGGCCCCTTGTGTAGCATTTACTCACTGTGGTAATCATTTTCTTAGACAAATCATCCTTTTGACTTCAAAGAGATTTTCTGTTGCTCGATTAGGCCCACAATGTGCAAAAAAAAAAATAAAAATAAAAATAAAATCAGTTCAATAGCAGAAGGCTCTGGAGTAGAACACTGGCAGAGTACTTTTGGCGAAATATGTTTTTGACAGAATGGATTGCTTCATTGAAGCCAAACCATTTCTTAAAGTGGTATCAGTATCAACAGAAGGTTTTGGAGGCACAGGGCCAATTGATCACTTCTGATGTGTGAGAGAGGTATGAAAAACCTGACCTCTGGGTGGAAGATTAACATTTTGACAATGCTGGAAAAATATTGTTTTCATTCCAATGCAAAATGCAAACACATTTTGAAATCTCAGAGAGTTAAGAATGGAATTGTTGTTATCCAGTCAGCTTGCCTCTTCAGTTAAGAATGACTACATGCTTAAAAGCTGACAATAAGTTTGGGTATTGGTGTAAGATCTGAGGCCTTTTTCTGTAGCAGTAGCAGCAGCCACAGTAGGACAGCAACAGTCATGAGCAAAGAAGCAGTCACTTCCCCCCGTTCCATCTACATTGCATCAAAACCATATAATATTGGACTGTTGATGTGCTTCTGTCCTAATAGTACCCACCATCACTAGATAAAGAAACAGATCCTAAGATGCTCAAAGAGAATTTTGTTTGATAGTATCCAGTCTGGCAATAAATTACTTAATTGTGATTGTGAAATCTATACTTGTGTATTGTTTTGTCTTTATGGACCTTACTTCTCCACTGTCTATCTGTATGAGCTCTGTCTGATTCTTTGAGTGTTTCAATCAGGTGTACAACTATTTTGCAAGATTTAAATAAACGAAGGCGGTGAGGCATGTTTGATCAAAGAAGTGTTTCACAATATCTTAGGATTGGTCAAAGAAATATTTCACAATGCTTTAGAGAAATGACTGGTTAAGATATAGTTAACCAATACTCAAGTTTCAGTACACACATCAGGGTCCAAGGAGACCAGCTGAGAAGAAAGACTAAGAAGGCAAGACCTGAAAGAAAAAGAACTCATTTCCAAGACATAGCCCAATACAAGCTGCAAGAATGCTCTTCATGACAGTGATATGCAGCAACCAGAATCCCAATGAGGCCAACCTTACCTTGCCAACAGGAAAAATCCAACTATGTGATCAGGAATGGTGAGCATGGCATTGTATGCTTAGTGTGTATATTCTGCTTGGTAACTGTTAATAAATAGATTACTGTGTAAGGCTCTTTCACTGGGAAAAGGCCCTGCCGACCTTCAGAAGATTACTCGCTAAGTCCTGGGAACTTGGTAATGGCAGGTGCCTTTCACCTGAGCCCTAAGAACTGGCAAAGGATGGGAGCATCTAAATTAACTGGGTTACATCTTATGCCTACAGATGGATAAAGATGGTGTTCCTTACAGTGTGTGGTTAATACTGGAATCAGTTTATCCAATGGAGGTCCTGTTTATATTAGGAATAAAATACTGGCCAGCCTACATTTACAGGGAAATTTTGTGATTTGAAACTCTGCACTTGCCCTTAAAAGTCAGGTTATAGATTCACTCTGATTTCATAACATAGTCTCTTTCATTAAAAGACAAGTTTAATTTTTATTGCTGTATGTAACTATATTGAAAAAAATGCCACTATAAACAAAAGGAAGACAGGATCACCAGAGTTCTTTGTAGATACTGTTTTCCCTCAAGTAACCAGACAGTTATTATTAAATCAGAGTTTGTGGTAATGATCTGTTACATTTAGTGCCAGTCTTTACAAGGTATTTGAAATAACTTTGAGGAGCTAAATGCCCTGCATTTTTTACAAGCAATTATTTCAATGTAGATCAGTAGGTTAGAAGAAACCGTCATAGTTAAAAGATGACTAGATGACTAACTGTTTTAATACTGGTGATGGGAGAGTGCAGTGCATAACTAAGTCATGTAGATGCCTATAGGTATTCTGGAAATATCACAAATACTTGTTGAGTTCATATTTTTTCAACAGTCCTGAAGATGCAGCTTCACTGTGTCTTTCAATAACTGTATGCAGTATTAGCCATGCAATGATAGACCAATATAGGATTTAAATTGGAAATATTGTTTTTGGTATATCTATAAATCTTTTTTAAAATAAGGGTTAATGAATTTCATGCCCTCAGATTTAGTTTTCATGAAACATACTGGGCTGATGATCCTGGCATTCCTGTTCAGCAATAGACCAATCACTACAGTCATTACTGATAAAAGTTTCTTCACGTTGCCCTGCCAGTGTGCAGTCTTACTAATTTGTATGCACTGTAGATGTAGCCATGTCAACCCAAGGAGAATATTAGAGAGACAAGGTGAGTGCAGTAATACTTTTTGTAAGACCAACTTCTGTTGGTGAAAGGGACAAACTTTCAAATTCTTCTGAAAGTTTTTCTCTCTCACAAACAGAAGTTGGTCCAATAAAAGATATGGCATCATCTACTTTGTCCCCTTATTAATTTAGCAGGGAACTTAAACATGTTCCAATTTAAGTAAATATCTGCTGTAGTGAATTGGATATAGTTAGAAGTGCAGAGGAAGAAACAAATGTACAGGTGTATGGACAGCAGATTGTCTATGCCCACTAAAACTTCTATGCCATTGTACTGCAAGCATGTAATTAGGTGCATAACCTTTGCTTTCATGAATGACCCAACTGGCTTCCAAAGGATTACTCTTGTAAGTAAAATTAAACACATTGTTAAGTGGCTGCAGGTTTAGGGCAGTAGCTTCTTTATTAAGCTTGCCAGGGAAATTTACACAGTTCATGTACCCCTGTAGCTAAAGACCCAATATGCTGTGAAGTATTTACAGGAATAAGTGCAATATTTTCTTAATTATTGTTTCCAGCAGAAGCAAGACACAAACTCTGTATGGTCTAAGCAAATACATTACCAGATATCAAAAGGACTAGCATATTAAGATGTTCTAAATGAATTACAAGTTTTAGGAATTAATGTGAAACATCTACAGAATCTGTGGCTGTGTTCACACGATGCACAGTTGTTTTGAAACAAGTTAAACCTAGTCTGTGGGCGAAACAACGTTGTTTCGCAATGGTTGTTTTGAAACAACGCCGTGCGAACGTGTTGTTTCGAAACGACGGTAAGTTGTTTCAAAATAACTGTTGTCCGGAATAGCTATTTCGATTCCGGCTTTTTTTCCTTATTTTGAATTAACATTTTGTTAATTTGAAATAAGTTGTTTCGAAATAAGCGTTATTTCGATATACAGTTGTTTCGAAACAACTGTATCGAAATAACCCACTGTGCGGGAACACAGCCTGTGAGAAGACAAAGGAAAAATGCAGTAATTTTAAAGTTAACCAGGAGCAAATTTTTGTACTAGGTACATTAGCCAAGCTGAAGGCAATGGTGTGTTCACACAGCAGTCTTATTTCAAAACAACAGAGGTTGTTTCAAAATACGAAAGGCCATGTTCACACAATGCACCATTGTTTCAAAACAATGGGTTCTGTTGTTTCGAAACAATGGCCTTGTTTCGAAACAACTTAAACCTCATGTGGGGATGAAACAACGTTGTTTTGAAATGATTGTTTTGAAATAATGCCGTCTGAACATGTTGTTTTGAAACAATGGTGACTCATTTAAAAATAACTGCTGTCTGAACTTGCTATTTTGCTTTGAGCTTTTTTCCTTAATTCAAATTAACAAATTAAACTGTTAATTCAAATTAACTTATTTCGAAATAAGGCGTTATTTCAATACAACTTGTATCAAAACAAGTTGTAAAGAAATAACCCCCTGTGTGTGAACATAGCCAAGCTTGTGTTGTCTAAAGCGGAAAATTTTCAATAGTAGAAATGGAAGTTAAGCACCCAACTGCCATTAATTTAATTTAGGCATCTAATTGCCCTTTGTAGCTTTGAAAGTCTCCATCTATATATATGCAACTGCTCAATAAGACTTTAATACACCATAGATGTAGATTAGACTTCTGAGCTTTATTTGAGTCAAACTTATCTCGAGCTACCAAAAAGGAGTCATTCAAAGTTATTAAAAGTTAGTATCTCCAGCAAAGTTAATTGTTTCTCGATAGGTAATGTGCCAAGGGTTGGCAGGGAAGGGAATAAGCAGCAGATTCAAGAGGCCTATGTACTACAAAGGATGAACTTGACCTACATTTTATAGACAGCTCCTACTTATTCAACTATAGTCATTGAAATTAAACAACAATCACTGGCAACAGTTACTACCTAGAGGTAACATCACTGTTTCCTCTTGGCCATACAAAGGAAATAACTGTGTTAGCAAATGCTAGTTTTTTAATTAAGACCTTTGTAAAGTATTGAAGTGGTGTTACAAATTAACACATTTTACATCTTATTCTAGTGATCATAGCAAGAAGTAGGTGGCCTGCTTCCAGAAACTTTGCTAGATATAACAAATTTTATTTGTTCTGCTTTGTTTTATTTCTTTTTCTCCTCCTCTTTCAGAGCCACCAATTTTCCCTTGCAGTTTCCTCTACCACATGGAACAGAAAGATCTGTGTCAAAAATGTTCTGAGACACAACATTCTTGGAGGTTGCCTTTCACAAAATATCTTAAACATATATGTACTAAAAATACTATGACAGCAGTCATCATTTAGATATCTTGCATTTGGTCTAGGAATACTGGGACTGATTCATATCAAGCTTTCCAGCCTACAAACATTTATGTATGTGTTTAAATTTCCTCTCCAGATTTCAATGGAACAGATCAAATTATTAAAGATAGGCATGTACATAGGTGATTGAAGGACTGAGACCCTGTCTTGTGTTAGAGAGCTGATATGAATTATGTTGACTATATCTTACAAAGCCAATTTTTCTCTAGAGTAAGGTATTTTTTCTAACAGTTGTGTATATGAAATACTTTTAAGTTAAGTAGACTAGAACCATGAAATCTGTTATACCCCTTAATTATTTTAGAAGCAATGAGTTCCTGTTACACAAGATCAATTGTATATTTAAGTCCTTACAGAAACAATTTTCTTACTTTGTATGAAAAAATTAATCTTAATGTGCTTACCTCGTAGAATACAAGCTATAACAAAAGACCAGTAAGCTAGTAAAAATTTCTTAAATAAACTAAGTAATAGCTAAATAATAAACTAAATAATATCTAAAAACTAAAGTTCTTTTCTTTTCTGCGTATAAATATTTCATATCTGTGTCAAAATAGCTTGCAAAGACATGCCTTTTAAGGCTCTGAGTTTGTCTTCTTTTCCCAATAAAAAAAAAAAATAGTGCCAAGGTGACAGATGACAGCACTGGAGAATGTTATACTGTGTGTTTTGTGTTCTCAGGTCACCCTCAAGTCCTTGGAAGGTCAGGTATCAAGTATGCCTATGATAATTCTAAACCAGCATTGTGAACCATCAAATCACATCAAACTCAGTCATATGAGAATAAGCCCTAAGGTATAGATGTGACATTTTCATTCTCCACAGTCTAAATCCTCACACAAATCAAGCTGTCAAAGAAGAGAACAATTGGGGATTATCTTCTAATAGCTACACCTGCACCCACAGAACTGAGAACAAAGAGAATCATTTAATCCTCCCTCTGATTTCAGTTTATTGATTGATTTTTATTTCTGTTTTCTCTCCTTCTTTCATCAGACATAGGTTCTTTCGTTTGATTGGGTTTTTTTGCACTGATACTTTACCTCTGGCTGTGAAGTCAAACCATACAGAACAGTCAGAACTAGTGGCAAGGATTGGCTAACAGGTCTGTAATTGGCTCCTATATTTTGGAGAAGAGGATGAGTTTATCCTTTCTGGGACACAATCAATATGTCTTTGCCTGAGGCCTGAATGTATCAGAACAGATGCCTCTAGAATGTCTTAGTGACCCTACTAGTAGCTTATTCTTGTTTCTAACAAAGTCAAGAGATTTTTATGTGGATGTCAATGTAACAGGATTGGGCCCTTTAAGCAAACTGCCTTAAATGTCAAACCTACTCTTCACATCATGGGTTTGAGAGTTCAACTCAGATTTGTTTTTTTAGTTGCAAGCTATTTATGAAAGGTTATGTGAAAAGAAAAAAAACAAGGAGTCATGTGGCACTTTAAGAGTAACAGATTTATTTTTCTCATGAGCTTTCGTGGGAGAAAATCCCACTTAGAAAATGGGATTGAAAATAAAATGAAATGAAAGCTGAGAGTGAGGAGATTGAAAAAACAAATACAGCAAAACCATCAAAAGAGGAGTAGAGGGAAGGGAGAGAAATTATTTGATGTGCGCACAGTAGTAGCTTGATTTGGTTTTCCTTTCTCTCCCCTGATTCCTGTGGTGGCCCCCTTGCTTAGACATCTTAATTCCTTTCATCCCTCTGGAATATTTGACTGAGAGCTTGTCTCCACTGATGGTGGCAAAACTGCCACCATCAGATCAAACTTTCTGATCAACTTAAGCCCTATTCAGTCGATTGGCAGCTGGTCTATTAAGATCCCCTCAGAAGCTGAAGTAATGCTGAGTCAAAGGGAGGCCTCTCCTTTTGAGTCAGATCAGTGGATGTGCAGGAGATAGAGGGTATGTCCACACGTCTCTTTTAATTTGAAATAACATTGATTATTTTGAAATAAAAGAGGTTAGGTCCACATGACATATTCTTATTTCCAAATGATGTGCTTCATCATTTTCGAAATAAGAGCCGTCATTTTGAAATATCTTAAGCCTTCTTTAAATTGAAATGGCTGTTATTTTGAAATGGTTATTTCGAAATAATGCTGTTTGGACGTATTATTTCGAAATAACCATTATTTTGAAATAACACTTTTGCCGTTCTCCTTCCCAGGGTGCATTCCTTTTAGCTTATATTGGGTGGGGGCATGGCCCAGGGAGGGGGCCATGTTGCCACAACTCCTATGGTGCCCCTCTCCTAAAGTGAAAT
This sequence comes from Podocnemis expansa, assembly GCA_007922195.1. Classification (NCBI taxonomy): domain Eukaryota; kingdom Metazoa; phylum Chordata; order Testudines; family Podocnemididae; genus Podocnemis; species Podocnemis expansa. Next base: position 51,410,525 of record ML681994.1, on the reverse strand, counting down.
AGCAAGTCCTGTGTTTGGACATGATATTTCGCTTTGAGCTTTTCCCTTAATTCGAATTAACATTTTCTTAATTCAAATTACCTTATTTTGAAATAAGGACATTATTTCAAAATAAGTCATTTTGAAATAACGATGTACTTGTGGACATAGCCAGAGAAATCAAACCAAGATATGCAAATTATTTTAAGTAACTTGTGTATCTCCCTTTGACTGCCGCGAAAAACGGTGGTCAGTGTAGACCTGCCCTGAGCCTACCTAAAGCATACACAGTTTCCATTATGGTTTGGTTTATCAATGGATTCTAGCAGTTGCTCCTGGAATCCATCAGAATGTCAAAAAGTTGGATATTGAAGCTGATATCATGTGGGGCAGAACTGTGCACTGTAGAGAGAAAAATCATTTTCCATCCCATGTACTTTCCAACCAGTATAACTTTTCAATGATTATTGCATAATACAGCCATATGTTGTATTTCACGGAGTCAAGCTGAATTGCAGTATGATTACTGTGTGTTGCATTTTACAAGTACAATAGAAAAAAAGCTAAAACACATTATACATAAGCATGAATTGTAGACGTGCCAAAGTGAGTGATTGGGAGGGACAATTCATGTATTACCAGTTTCAGTTATTGTAACTTCTAATCTGCTTCCATGATGAAGATAGAAGGACATATATTTGTAGATGTGTAACTTGCACAAATATTATGGAATCAAGATGTACTTGGTGAGGCTACCTGACTCCTCTAAAAGATCCCCTTATTCTTCTTCTCTGAGCTCTAGAAGGCATTAGTTTTTCAAGGAAATGAGGCACATGCATTCCATGAATAAACAAATCAATAATGAATGAGTTTGATCCCATGGAATCAATCCTAAACTGGTAAATCAGCATACATCAGATTTATAACAGGATATGAAAGCAATGTCACTGTTGCCACTACAGAGCTGGGAAACAAGGACCTATTACTTGTAACCAGCTATTTCACTGCCACCACTCGCCTCTGCTCTGCCTATTCTATATTCTATTCCACGCTTCAATCCTGCCTGAATGCACACATACATGGTACCTACAACAGAGTTTTCATACTCTCTCTGCCTTACTCAATGGGTATGTCCACACACACTTCTTGTTTGAAAAAAACAGAGGTTGTTTTGAAACAGGAATTGGCATGTCCACATGATGTACACGTTTCGAAACAACAGAACCCATTGTTTCGAAACGGCTTAAACCCATTCCTTTTCGAAACAACCCCATTGGGACATGCCGTTTCAAAACAACGGTTGTTTTGAAACAAGTTGTTTTGAAACAACCGTTGTCTGGACAAGTTATTTCAAAACAACGGTTGTTTCGAAAAAACTGTCTGACCTTCCTCCCATGGTGCTCAGCACTGTGGGGAACAGGAAGTTCCTGCCTGGGCATGCCTGGCAGGCAGCGTGGCCAGAGCCTGCTATAGCTAAGGCATCCCAGGCAGGAACCTCTGCAGGTGGGCGATGCAGGGGCCCTGTGTGGACCCCCGAGGAGGTACACTGCCTCCTCGGGATCTGGCAGTGGCCAGAGATCATGTCCCAGTTCCGGGCCATGCACCGGAACCGGGACATTTACTCGGACATTGCTGCAGCAATGTCCAAGGCGCGCCACCCCTGCACCACCAAGCAGGTCTGCAGTAAGGTAAAGTCCTTACAACAGGGCCATGCGCGGACCCGGGAGGCCCGGGAGGTCCAGGGGGCAGGGAGCTCTGCCACCTGCCCCTACTATGAGAAGCTCCATGCATTCTTGGGTCCAGAGCCCAGTGGTCTCCCTGCTGAGGCTCTGGACACAGGAGTCCATCGGAGCCCCTCGTCAGGCCCGGAGGCACCGGGCTCCAATGTGTCCATCAGGGGGCCTCCAGTTGCAGCACCACCGGCGGCGGAGGCCACCCTGAGCAGCCCGGACCTGTTTGCCGGCCCGGAGGTGCTGAGCAGCCCGGAGAACTAGGGGCCCACCACCATCTCGGCCCCTGGGTCCAAGATGGAGCCCGGGACATTGCACCAGACATCTGGAGCCCCTGTGAGTAAGTATTCCCCTCCCACTGAGGCACACGGGGCTGGGCCTGTCCAGCAGGTCATGGGCAGGGAGGGGCCCAGGGCCGGGCACTGGGGCAAGTAGGGCACAGGGTTGGCGGGTGCAAAGGCCCCCCGTTGGCCATGGGTCCCACAGAGACAGTTGGCACCAGGGTCACAGGCCCCTGTGTGCCTGGGGGTGGTGAACAGGGGCTGGCTGGTAAAGATGCAGCAGCATCTTGGGTGGGAGGGAGAGCATGCAGGACACACCACTGGCAAGTGGCCTTGGGAGACCCCCTAGAGCAAGGCATGGCTGAGTCCAGCTCACCCTGATGGGCACCACTAGCACGTGTGCCTCCAGGGCACAGTTCCCAGATGTCTGGCAAAAGGAGGACATGGTCCCCTTTTTACTGTCCTGTTCTTCTTTTTATCTTCACATTCTCAGTCTGGCAGGCAGTTTACAGTACAGGGGTTTCTCAGGCTTTTTACTGTAGGGGTTAAAGGATCCCGGAATGACATAGAATACTGATTTGTACAGGAAAGTGTTCCAGGGCCCCCTAAAGCCCGACAGCCACCACAGCCACACAACATTTTTGCCCAGGGCCCTTCGACGTCCTCCGTCGGGTACTGTCCTGGCCTCCTTCTGAGGCTCTGGGGGCCAGGAGCCCTACCCCAGGGCAATGTTCCATGGGATCCTGGGACCTGTTGACAGTCAGGGCAAAGGTGTGTGCTGCACACAGGTGCATACGGACAGGGCCAGCAGGCGGCAGGGGCCAACTGTTTTTTCTGCTTCCCCCCCAGCAGGTCATGGAGCTGCTCGCCAGCCACCACCACCAGCAGCACAATGCCAGAGCCCCAGGCCCCCCCCGGCAGCAGAGGAGGGTCCCCCAGTCACATGCCAAGCTCCTCGAGAGCTTCAAGGAGCTCGGTGAGGAAATGCAGGCGGCCACCCAGGCCTGGAGGAGGGAGCAGGCACAGCGGCAGTAGGCCGCCCTCCGCACTATCGAGCAGGTCACCATGGCGGAGGACAGGGTCGCTGCAGCGGAGGCCACGGTTGCCACGGTGGTGGAGAACAGGCTGGCCACGGCGCTGGAGCACCTTGCCAAATGGCTGCCAGCCGTGATAGCTGACCACACTGCTTCCATCAGGGAGCTGGTGGAGAGGCTGGCCCCACCACGCCGCACCAAGGGTTTGCCGCCTGGCCCTCCCCGGAGGTAATGACGGGCGGAGGGCGGCCATGGACACAGGCAGGGTATGCTACCCCCCCGGACCCTCCTGCAGGCCATGCCTGAACGCCCCCCTGCCCTCCGGACTCTTCCACCCCTGTCCCCTTCCAAGTTGCTGCCCCCTTCCCAAAGTCCCCCTTCCGCTTCCAAGTTGCTGTCCCCTCCCCCGGACTGCCCCCACATTGCCCCATCCCATATCCCTCCCCCAGCCCTTCTCTGCCCCAACCCCTGTTGTAAATAAATAGCTTGAAATGTATTTGTGGTTTTTATTGGGGGTAGTTGACAGTGTGGGTGGATGGGTGGGGGCTGGCTGTGGGTGAATGGGGGAGAGGGTGGTGTGGGGCAGAGCAGGCCTGGCCCTCAGAGCTCCTCCTCTGCGAAGGCGGTCTGGAGGGTGTCACGCACAGACAGGGCTCGCTGGGATGGCTGCTCCCACGTGGGCACAGGTCTGGGCTCCGTATAGTCCCTGCTGAGGACTCGGGCCTCAGCTTCCCAGGCAGGTGGAATGGGCTCACCGCGCTGTTCACAATAGTTGAGGAGTGCCACACACACACTGATCACCTGGGGCAGCATCCTCTCTGCAAGGTGGAGACGGGTGTGGAAGCACCTCCAGCGGGCCTTGAGGTGGCCAAATGCCCACTCCACCACCTGGTGGCAGCGGGTCAGGCGGCAATTGAATAGTTGCCTGGAGAGGTCGAGGGGCCCTGCATACAGCCACATGAGCCATGGCCACAGGGGGTAGGCCGTGTCTGCCATAATGAGGACAGGCACCTCTATGCCCCCAAGACTGATGTTATGACGGCGGAAGAAGGTCCCCGCCTCCATGTCCCGGTAGAGGGCAGAGTTCCAGAGGACCCTGGCATCATGGGCCTCCCTGGCCATCTGACATAGCAGTTCTGGAACTGGCCCTGGTGGTCCACAAGGGCCTGGATGATGATTGAATGGTACCCCTTGTGGTGGCAGTACTCAGCGGCCCTGTGCTCCGGGGCTTGCATGGGGATGTGCGTCGCATTGAAGATCCCCACACAGTTGGGGAAGCCAAGGGTGGCCATGCCTGGGATGGTGTCCTGCAGCTCCCCTTTGCAGGCACCCGCGGGGTTCAGCGCCCGGCAGCGCTGAACCCCCCGGTGCCTGCAGCCCAGCTCTGCAGGCACCGGTGGGGAGCAGCACCGGGCAGCGCTGCAGACCCCCGGTGCCTGCAGCCCTGGAGGAAGCGAAATAGCAGGTTCACAGTGTGAACCTGCTATTTCATTTCCCGCTTTTTTTTTCTTATTTCGTAATAACATTTTTTAATTTGAAATATGTTATTTCAAAATAAGGTGTTATTTCGAAACAAGTTGTTTCAACACAACTTGTTTCGAAATAACCATGTGTGTGTGAACACAGCCAACATTGTTTCGTCTCCACATGGGGTTTAAGTTGTTTCAAAACAACGCTGTTGTTTCGAAACAATGGGTGCCGTTGTTTCGAAACAACCGTGCATTGTGTGAACAGGGTATTTCTTATTTTGAAACAACCTCTGTTGTTTTGAAATAAGAGTGCTGTGTGAACACAGCCCTTAAGTCGACTTAAGCCCCTTGTGTAGACATAGCCAAAGAGCCCACCTCATTTTTATATTACTCTAGTTTTGAATGTGTGTAGCTTGATTGATTTCAGTGTACTCGGTAAAAAGCTGGAGTAATGCAGTTTGATTCAGACACAAAATATTTCAATTAGAAAATCTGCCTTATCAAATCCTAACAGTGTTTTTCAGTGATGCTAAAAGTTTTGGCTTTTCCTCTGATAAATCACTGGGGCCAGTATAATTGGCATATTCTGTCCAGGTTAATAGTTTACTAAGCCAGAGAAACATTACTCCAGGTAACATGGAGTCACAGTTTACAGCCAGAAAGGGCCACCAGAATAGCTATTCTAATATCCTATTTATCGCAGGTCACCAGTACCAGTCAGCACAGTATATCCACTTGACAAAATTAGAACAAAGTATCAGGGGCACTGGGACAATTTTTACAGTGGGAGTGCTGAGAGGCAGTGATCCAAACTGTAAACCTTGCCTTTGATGGAAGCCATTTTAAGATGTGGGGTGCTACTGCAGCCCCAGCATTCCCAGTTCCAGCACACATGCAAGTTATTACAGCCCACAGGAGGTTAGATTATTATATGGCACAGGCAGAGTATAGGAGGGACTGAGGTGCACCAATACAGTGGCATGATCAAGTGACACATAGCTACATAATCCTGGTAGGTGACCTGCATCTACATGTGGAAGGGGAAGATGGCCCTCTTGCTACCATCTAAATTAACTGCTAGTCTGACCCGAGCAGAAGTCCTTCCTGATCCACCTCAGTCCATCAGCTAGTTAGACCCTGATCACATGAGCAAGAACCAACCAGCCAAACCACCAAGAGACAGAGTGAGAGAGAGAGCTCAATGCCACTTCAGAGCCTTGGCCCATCCTTTGTTCCCATCTCTGGTCATCATATCCATGCATGATGCTGTTATCAAGGAGATTAAAAGACAATAACACCACTTCCCCAACAAACTGGTCTTTTCCCTGCCCACAAAGGATACATTGCTCCATCTCTAATCAGCCCCTACACAGCCATTGTATTTTTTCCAGGCACAAGCAAAACAAATAAACATTTCCTCAGCCCACCCCAGGCTATAACTCCTTGGTTTTGGGGGGTTTTCTCCCCTTTTATCTCTCAGTTCATCCTGACTTCAAGCTTCCTCAGGAAACTACTGTGCTCGCTTTATTGAGCATTGCCTCTCAAGGTTTGCTCCCTGGGATGTCCCTTTTCATTAGTGGCTTCCCATTGCCTCTCCTCTCAGGGGGTTCTGGAAGTTAATCCCAAGAAAATTTCTGTTTTCAGTTTGTCTCTTTATTTCCAGGGAACCAGTAGTGAAGGCCCCATGTCTGCACTCTCTATCCTTTCTTGACTGACTCTCTAAGCTGATTCACCAAACCCCCCACCCCTCTTAGGGCCAGTGTACCTTTTCTTCTAGCTAAGTTAGGGTCACCTCACCTGGCTCCTGCTCCTTCTTAAAGGGCCATTGTCACTCTGTTTCTTCTCCCGTGACATTCTTCCATATAAGTCACTCTTCCCACATGGTAGAGTTTACTCGACCCCTATGCCGAGATGCTGTCATAAGAAGAATGGCTAGGAGAAGTGGACATGTAAAAGGCTTCCCTGTGCACTGGTAAGCCACAGCTCCTATTTTCCCTCCTAAGGCCATTGACAACCAATCATCAGAGTGGCCTGCTTTAACTTATACCTGGGGACTGACTTAGTATAGTCTAGATTTAAGACTGAGGGAGAATAAAGGTGAGCTTTATGCCACTCTTGTAAGCCACTTCTGAATAAATATCTTGTAATGAGTCTCATGCAGTTAGCCAAACACTAGGGATTGTCCTATAGGTACAATGTCAAAGATATTGTAAAATAGTTATTTTGAAATTTTAACTATTTCATTTTGAAATTTAACTATTTCATTTTTTTGATTATTATAATTATTTTGAAATAGCATTATTTTGAATTTATTATTTTGAAATAGGAGTCTAGTGAAGATTTTCTATTTCAAAACAAGTTAGGAATTATTATTTCAACATAGAGCATCTTTACTAGCCTATTTTGAAATAGGGGAAGGGCAGGGAAAAGTATAGGACCATTATGTCAAAAAAAGCCAATTTTGTGGCTTGGAAGGGCTTTTTTTCAAAAAAATATTTTGAAAGAATTGCTCTTTTGAAATAAAAATGGGTTTAGTTATTTTAAAATAGCATTTCATTTTTTTGAAATAATGAAGTGCTTATTTTGAAATAACAAAATGCCTACATGGACAGGTAAAAAGGTTTTTCGAAATAGGCCTCCTTATTCTGAAAAAAAACTTCTTAGTGTAGACATACCCATAGTGTTTTGGATCACAAATTTAGCCATTGCTTATTCACAGATGTTAGGTTTTTCATTTAATTTTTTTACATGCTTTTAGTGCTTTTGAAAGATGCCAAATGAAAAGCAGAAATGTTTACCATCACTTATCTTATGGATCTTCCTTTAGCTTTTTTCTTCTTTGATCTTTTAAAATTTGCCCTTCCTATTGTTTAAGGCTTGATCTGTCCATCAGTCAGCATGCAAAATACCACTGGTTTCAATGGAATTTCTACTCAAGGAACAATTGCAGAATCAGGCACTAATAAACCATCTTCAATGACTGGTGAATAAATTATTGGACCATCCCTACCTCAACCAATCAAAAATGACAGAAGAAAAAAGATGAAAGTTGTGTTATTTTCAGTACAACTTATGACTCCTTAGATACTGACTTGATAAAATGATGGTTGAATTGAATCTGTGATCAAATTAGATTAAGTACTCTAATGGTTTCTAGCTCTTACCGAAAGAAAAAGTTCTCCATGGCCATATTCAGTTTTTATACCACCATTGTACAGTCACCTAAACTTTACTCTTATTATTATATACAAAAGGGACCTCATGTTGAATTCCTGGGTTACTTAAACTAATTTTGACATCACTTGGAGTTTTGGCTATGCAAGGAATATAGAATCAGTTCGTAATTGAACATTTGCTTTAGTCTTCAATTTTTCTTCCTGAATTTGTTGTAAAACAGCTATCAAACCTGGACTTTAAACTATACAACATTTTATTATTGCTACAATATTTTGCCTTTATTGTTTCATAAATCAGGCCGACGAGTACAAATGTCACATAGTAAGTCTGTGTTTAATAATCTGCCCAAATGTATTAACAAAAATGCTAGCGGAGAATAATGTCCACAGTTTGAATCTATATCTCTGCAATTGAATTAAATTTTACCAATGCAGCATCATGAATTTAATTTTTTATTTTTTTCCAGAATAATACTCTTGGCCTAAATGTATTTTAATATGGATAGTTCACCACATGCGTTTTGTATTATTGTGCTAAAGGATGAGGAGGTGTCTGATAAAGAAATGCATCTGGGATTGATCTGCATTAAATTGTGTTTTAGCCAATGGTAATATGGTGACAAGCCTTTTAGAGAGATGATGAATGTAATGTAATGTCTTTGAACATGATTTTTTTTTTGTGGAACCTAATTAACAAACCTAAACTACTTCTATTCAAACACTCTAGAAAGATAACTCCAGTTACAAATGTTAAATATCTGGTTTGCTTTTCTTTGCTTACTCATGCATTTATTCAACACTTGCTATTGCAGTTTATCTAAAATTAGGGACAAAGTAATTTAGGCAGTTATACCCTATGTGAGAGATACTGAAGAAGGCTTTAAATCATAGTGACAGTCATTAGAACTTGCTGAAAGGAAAGGCATTTCCGAACAGCTCTCGGATTAACAATAGAAAATTTAAAAGGTTTCTAAAAACCCTATGAGCATATTTGAATGGTCTCAATTTATGCAAAATTATAAAGCATATGGAGACTGGTGGACTTCTGCAATATCCAGGTTATACCATGAGTCAGTATTCTGCTCAATGAAATTACTGTATACGTGGTGCTAGCTAGTTTAATTCATCTGAAGTTTCTCTAGCGTTTTTATCTTCACCCTTCCTTAGCTTTATACTATTTGGAAAGTATTTGCAGGAATGAAGAACAAGATTTTTCAAAAACATAAAGTTAGGCTTTTGAGGCCACATTTCAGTAAGTGGCCTAATTTCACTAGTCATTCTCGAAGAAGTTAATGAGAAATTACACATCTGAGCCTGTAGCCATGTTACTCCACATCTTATTGGTTGCCTCAGTTCCCCATTCACTATATTCTGCTTCAGATTCATGTCTCCTCTTTCCAGACTTGTGCTACAGTAAGTGATTTGCAACCAAATGGATGCTAAATACTTGAGTTTTCTGTCAATGGCAAGTAAACTGGCTCATCAGACACCCACTCTCATGCCATGTTGCATGATGTGGTGTATTGCAAAATTGAAATGCATAAGGGGAAAGATGGGTGACTACAAATAATGGTAGGTTTCATTGCTGTTGATATACATTTTGTCTGGCTGGTATGCCCAGGACTTACAACTCTGCTTTGCATAAGTAATTGCTGCCTCACTGCTTTTACTTCTGATATAATGAAAAGCACATACAGCTGATCTTTGAAATAGTAGACTTTTTTTCATAATTGCCTTTATACAATCTCTGACTGGCAGCTTCTAAAATTTCTTCTCTTTTATCTAAATGATATTATGTGTTACGATTTTTAAAGATTTCAAAAATTCTCCATATAAATTATTTGCTAAGAATTTATAAATGAAATTTGAAACTTTATAAATGAAATTTGAAACTATCATGCTGGCTGCTGAGAGATGTTCACCCCTGATCTTTTAGATTCTGTTCTGGTGAACTATGACTTTCACTAATTCAAACAATTTGAGGAAAAAGATGCAAGCCTTGAAACAGCTTTAGGGTGTCAGGGTGGTATTTTTGTTATTTTTATTTCTTGAGCTGGAATGTTCATAGATTTAAAAGTAGGAATCACATTGTAATACTCTCATACTTTTTATTTATTTTTTACAGGTATGATCAAATCTACTGAGCTCAAACATTCAAAATTAGGGGATGTTTGCCTCTTGCCAAACCAAACAAATTAAATTCAACTCTTTATTTTACCCATTTTACAAACTCTCCTCTCTAGTGTCTGGTGCTTTGGTCCACAGATCTAAGGTCTTGATCCTCAAAAGTATTTAGGCACCTAACTCTCTTTGAAACTAGGTTCTTTAATATATTGGCGGATCTGGGTATAGTTCTTATATTGGCTGATATTGAGAATATTTGATAACAGCGTACATGTTCAATATACATGATAATATTTAGAGACAAAGACGAAGTCCTTTTCATTATTGAGCAATGTATAAACAGGAATGGGACAAACTTCCTTAAAATAGGTAGGTCACGCTCACATTGACTAATCCTATTGACTTTTATGGGGTGCTAAGTAATACTCATCGTGAAAAAGACTTGATGAATTGGGACCTATTTGATTACCTTTATCTTCTCGCAATTGTTTTTGAAGTAGCAGTTTAGGCACATTTACTATTTTCAAGCACTTTCTAATAAAATAGTAACTCCATTCTGGCATTCTAGTGTTGGAAATTAACAGTACGTTTAATATAAGTGAAGAATGGCATGAGTTAAACAATTGTCATCTTTTGTAACTCAGCCTTTCTAAAGAAAAATAACTCATAAAGACAGATTCATGGTGCTGCAAATATCAGAAAGTTTCTTCCATACATCACTTTCATCAGAAACATGATAATAATTATGCATAATTCCTAGTTAATGAAATATTTATGTTCATGTAATTATATTGTAATTTTAGCCACGGATGTTTACACAGGATATGGATTAGTGCAATTAGTTACCTCACATATTTATATAGTTAGCAGAGTGACTGTGTAGACATTACCGTATAAATACACATTAGCAAAAAATATAATGTAGAAAATTATGCCGCAGATACAAAGCACTGAATCCAGGCAAGTACTTATGTGTCTAATTCCCTGTTTTAGACCCATGAACCCTTAAAATCATAGACTTTAAAGTCAGAAGGGACCATCATGATCATCTGGCTGCATACTACAGGCCACAGAATCTCATGCTACTGTAATGGACACCTAAGTTTTGACTGAGTTAATGAAGTCTGCAAATCATGGTTTAAAGACGTCAAGTTACAGACAATCTGTCATTTACACATTTAAATGTGCAAATGACCCTTGACTAGTGCTTCAGAGGAAAGCAACCCCCTCCTCCAAAGGTCGCTGCCAATCTGACCCAGGGCAAAATTCATTCCTAACCCCAAATATGCTGGTCAGTTTAAACCTTAGCATGTTGAAACCCTTCAGACAGACAATTGAGAAAGAATTTTCTGTAATAACTTGGAGCTCTCCCCCTCTCGTGTCCAGTCATCAGCCACTGGAGATACTTCCTCCAAGCAGTCACACCCTGGCTACATGCCAGTGTAGGCAGTCTCATTATACCATCCCTTTGATAATCATATTCTGTTCAGTCTTGAAGTAAGCTAGGTTTTTTGCTGCCACTGCTCCTTTTGGAAAGCTGTTTCAGAAATTCATTCCTTTGATGGTTTGAAGCCTACTTCTAATTTCAAGCCTAAATGTCCTGTAGGCTGGTATATATCCATTTCTCTTGTGCACACATGGGAACTGAATTTAAATGATTCCTCTCCTGCCCTGGTATTTATCTCTCTGACATATTTATAGAGAGTGATAATAGCTCTTCTTAGCCTTCTTTTGGTTAGGCTAAACAAGCCAAGCTCTTTGAGTCTTCTCTCATAAGGCAATTATTCCATACCGCAGATCATCCTAGTAGCCCTTCTCTGGCACCTGTTCCAGTTTGAATTAATCTTCCTTAACCATTAGAGATCAGAACATCACACAGTATTCAGCTTTACCAGTGCCTTGCATAATGATACTAACACTTCCCTATCTCTGTTTGAAATACCTTACTTAGGACTGTGTTAGCCTTTTTCATGGCTGTATCACATTGGTGGCTCATAGTCAGCCTGTGATCCACCTATACACAGAGGTCTTTCTCGTCCTCTGTCGATTCCAACTGATAAATCCCCTCTTATAGCAAAAAATTTTGTTATTAGTCCTTAACTGCATGACTTTCCACTATTAAATTTCATCCTATTTCTCTTCCTCCAGTTTAGAAGATCATCCATATCTTCCTGTATGATGTCCAGTCATTCTCTATATTGACAATATCCCCCAACTTGGTGTCATCTGCAAATTTTCATAGCATCATAGAATCATAGGGTTGGAAGGGACCTCATAGGTCATCTAGTCCAACCCCATGCCAGAGGCAGGACCACTCCCACTAAACCATCCCAGTCATGGTTTTGTCCAGCCGGGCCTTAAACACCTCCGAAGATGGAGACTACACCACCTCCCCTGGCAGCTCATTCCAAGGCTTCACCACTCTCCTAGTAAAAGAGTTTTTTCTAATATCCAGCCTCGACCTCCCTAACCACAACTTGAGACCATTGGTCCTCGTTCTGTCCTCTGTTATTACTGAGAACAGTCGAGCTCCATCTTCCTTAGAGCATCCCTTCAAGTAGTTGAAAGTTGCTATCAAATCCCCCCTCAATCTTCTCTTCCACAGGCTAAATAAGCCTAATGCTTCCAGTCTTTCCTCATAGGGCTTGTGCTCCAGCCCTTTAATCATTTTGGTTGCCCTCCTCTGAACTCCCTCTAGCATGTCCCTGTCTTTTTTGTAGTGGGGAGCCCAAAACTGAACACAGTATTCAAGATGTGGCCTCACTAGTGCAGAATAGAGGGGAATGATCACATCCCTTGATCTGCTGGTAATACTTCTTTTGATGCAGCCCAGTATGCCATTGGCCTTTTTGGCAGCAAGAGCACACTGCTGACTCATATCCAGCTTCCCATCCACCATGACCCCGAGGTCCTTTTCTACACTGCTGCTACTTAGCTGAATGTTTCCTAGCCTGTAGCGGTGCATGGGTTTTTTTTTGTCCCAAATGCAGGATTTTAAACTTGTCCTTATTGAAGCTCAAAAGATTTCTATTGGCCCACCGTTCCAATTTATCTAGGTCTCCCTGAATCCTGTCCTTGCCCTCCAATGTGTCTACTGGTCCCCCCAGCTTGGTGTCATCCGCAAACTTACTGAGAATGCAGTCTATTCCATCATCCAGATCATTGATGAAAATGTTGAACAGAACTGGCCCCAGGACCGACCCCTGGGGCAAAGGACCGACCCCTTAGATACCACTACCACTTAGATACCTAAGATCAGTAATAAAAACATCAAATAAGATTGGTCCCAGAACTGATCCCTAAGGAACTCCATGAGTAACCTCCCTCCAGCCTGATAGTTTATCTTTCAGCATGATCCTTTGTGGTCTTCCCTTTAACCAGTTCCTTATCCACTTTTTGATTTTCATATTAATCTGCATCTTTTCCAATTCAAACAATAATTCCCCATTTGGAACTGTATAAAATGCCTTACTGAAATCTAAATAAATTAGATCCACTGTAATCCTTTTGTCTAAAATAATCTTATCATCTCAAAAAAGCCATCCCACTATGAATAAATAATTAAAGAGTGATTGGAATAGGAGTACTGAACCAGAAGTCTCCCACATCCCAGGTGATTACTCTAACCACAGGGCTCAAAGTTGTAAGGTTAGCACTATCGTCAGTACCTCCAGCCATTTTGTATGGACTAAGACAAGTGCTTGTCTCATTCCCATAAGAAATATTTTAAATACAAGCATAAGAACAGACATCCCGGGTCAGACCCATGGTCCATCTGTCTCAGGATCCTCTTCCAGCAATAGACAATGCTAGGTGCATCAGAAAGAATGACCAGAACGTGTAATCATCAAATGATCCATCTCCTGTCACCCACTCCCAGCCTCTGGCAACTAGAGGCTAGGGACACCCATGGTACAGGGTTGGATACCTGAGCATCTTGGTTAATAGCCAATTGATAGATCTACTCCTCATGAACTTACCTAAATCTGTTTTGAACCCTGTTATAGTTTTGCCCTTCATAATGTGCCAGTAAGTTCCACAGTTTGACTCTATTGTGTGAAGTGTTTTAGGCACTTAAGCCACTTGACTTCAGGCAGATGGCTCTTATTCATTGATTGCTAAGCAGAGCTAAGGGCTCCTGTGCAACCTGGACTCAGATGCCTATCTAAGTGAAAGAGGTGGGGCTTGGACATGTCCCTTTGGACTCCATATCTCATTGGCTATTCCTATCTAACATGCTAGATTTTGTCAATTGCATTCTTAGGTAGCTATCTTTCCCTGTTAATTCTATCAGGTGCCTAGGCACCTAACTTGACAAAGTGGGATTTTGTCCCACAAAAGCTCATGCGATAAATACATCTGTTAGTCTTTAAACATGCCATGGAGCTCCTTGTTTGTGTAACTTGTTTTTTGTGGATCACAATGTTGTTCCAAATTTTCTAAGCATCTAAAAGTTGGGTGCTGTGACACTCAGAATGGCTATAACTAAGTCTTTCAGCGATCCTACTCAAAGTGGAAAAATGGCTTCTGAAAACTTAATGGAACTTTTCCTTTTCCTTTGCAAACCTATTTTACCCAAGACTTTAGTTTTTGAAGTTGCTGAAATATAAGTGGGAAGAATACTAAAACTACTGGCAACTAAAGGACAAAGCCACCCTGTCATATAAGGAAAGAACTAAAGATATAGATATTGCCTTACTGATAGAAAGGAAGAATGTAGTAACTATATTTACAGTGACATCTGTTAGAGTGTAGATTTCCTCCCAAATGAACAAGGAGATTTAAAAATGAGACCTGTCTCATCTCTAGAAACTGTTTTGTAGGGAACAATTCTGCATTAAAAGGTGAAGAGCTGAATGAATTGGTCTTTTCCATCTCCAAATTAAATAGGACCAGTTCATCCCTGGTATAACTCCACATCAGAGATGACATTAACAGCATGATTTTATGAAATCCATTTGTGAAGTTCCAACACTTATGTTGGATCAACTGGTACTTTCTGTGAGGAAAAAAACCACACAAATGCCTCAGGGGAGAAAAATTCCATGAGCTTCTCCTTGGAGTTATCTCCAAATTCTTCATTTGGGAGTGGGTCAGAAAGAAAATTGTGTAGACCCATTCATTATCCGTTTAGATATCAAGCTATCTCTTGTAGCAAGTGGAGAATCTGTACCTTTACCATAGTTCTATTGTCTTGTGCATTCTTTCCCCATATTTAGAAATGGAACACCATTGGATCCATGCTGTTAAGGAAGCCTTGGGGCTGGACTCCATGCATAGAGATTCCACAGGTTGGAATAATGTTCATGCAAAAGATAATAGTGCCAAAGTCATAAATTTATGCCAGGCTAGTGTAGAAAACTAAAACATATCCTCCCTGGCCCTTTCACACACACCCCTCTCATTTTCAGCATCCTCCTCATCACTTTTCATGCAGAACTCCTCATGGAGCTGTAATCTAGTGGAAGATAGTGTTATGGAAGCAGACGACCCCCTCCTTTCTATGTAGGAATGTGAGAACACATGAACAGAGAGTCCTCTTGCACAAGGATCTGGGGAGAAGGGATGATGCCTTATCCTTCCTGCCAATTTAACTGTACATCTCAGGATGCTATCAGAGAGTTCAAGTGTTCTTTCATTTTCAACCAAGACCGTCCTTTCAGCGAAATTCACAGATGATTGAAAAGAAAGCACCATTTAAAGCACCAAAAGCATCTTGCTTTTATTTTCAAATGTACTTTTGACAGAAAGTGGGTTTGACTTGAGAAGGGATGTTTTGGTTTTCCTTTTAACTCATTACATTATGTACAGCAGCAGTTAACTTTACAGTGGACAGAATGCCATGTAATGTTTTCTTTCTGCTTTCTAAATTCATTCAGAATGTTTAAAAAACAACACTGCAGGAGACTTAATGATGGCTTGGAAAATCTCTAATATAAAGTGGTTTAGAGAAAAGTACAAAACCACAAGTGATAAACTAGATGTCTTTCTGTCTTTGGCAGCAAGAAAACAAATAGAGGGAAATTTGCAATGTTTTTTTTTTTAAAGGAAATTATATACCAAAAACCTGAGCTAGCTAGAACTAGTCAATTTCAACTTTTTTCTATATTTTTTCCTGTGTTTTCCAAGTTCATTCTGATTTGTGGGAAGTTTCCATCTGTACTATGTGTAATGGATTAAATGGTGAGCAGGGCTGTCACTTCAAAAATGATGGATTAAGGGACAGAGCTGGAGAACTAGAAATTATTAAAGGGATCAGTAGAATGATTCTTTACTCTTTAATCAGCAGAATTCCTGGTGAAAACAATGAGAGTTTTGCTGACAGTGGGACTGAGATCCAGATGTTCCAGCTATTTCTAAAGGTGGCAAATGTATCCCTTTGGAGTCTTTTTGTTGCTTTGGAGGGGAATAGAGGGCTTTCTTCCACTGTTTCCTATCATCAAACAAGAAGGTGAAACATCAGTCTTTGATTTAATAAATCCAGTCAACTTGCTAAAAGGCTAAGTTGTGGAGGGTAATAAAGTAGTAACAATCAAAGCACAAGGGGTCCCCTGGGGATAAAGGACAAGCAAGAAAGAACTGTTGGTTTGAGGTACAGCAAGGGGCTACTTGTTTATTATTTCCCTGCTACTGTTTTTTGCACAAGTCATTATTGCTATTATAGAGAGAAAAAAAATTGTAAGTGTATCCATCCTTAATGGTTAGCTCTCTTTTAATATCAGTATCCTGTGTGGTTCAGTTTTAGTGAATTAATACCCTGTTGATTTGCCAATTAGATTGTTCCATTGTCTCATAATGGGCATTTTGGGTTGGAGGAAAGGCATAAGTAAAAAGTATCCATCTTCATAGCTAGATAGGCTTAATGGGGTAAAATCATTTTGTCCTCTACTCTGTTGTTTCTCTGTTTCACTTATAGTGTAATAAAAAGGCAGGGCTCAAACATACATTGAGAGTCATCTAGGCCAATCCTTTGCATTGAGGCACAATCAAGTATACCTATACCATCACTAACAGTTGTTTGTTTAATGCAGAAGCACCACTACACATAAATATTAAGGGGGACCCCGAGCTGCACTGGCTGCCGGGGCCCTCATATGTTCCCTTCCCTGCCTGGCAGCCCTTGAGCCCTTCCCTAACCCCCTGGTCCCACCACTTGTCCCCACTGCCCCAGCCCAACTCCCTCCCCTGCACCCTTTCCCTGCCAGGCTGGATTGCCTGCCCTCAGACTCTACCCCCCACCAGCTCACTTACTTGGCCGCCGGAGGGAGAGCAGGGCCATGGCACAAGCTGAGGCATCCAGCATGAACCTGCTCTGAGCATGCTCAGAGCAGGCTCAGGCCAGGGCGGGAGTTTGAAAAACTCCCAGGCCCAGCCTAGGGCAGCTCCCTCTTCCGGCTGGGTAGAAGCTGCAGCTGCTGGCTGCCCACTGCCTGGGCAGTGTTCCCTGCATGGGGCACAACATGTCCCCACGCAGTTTAGAGGTGCGCTACTCAGGGGCTGGCCCTGAGTTTCATGGGGGCTGAGGCCCTTGGAGCCCCCCTCCCCACAGCGATGCCACTGGTTTAACCTGCTCTTAGATATATCCAGTGATGGGGATTCCACAACCTTCTTTGGAAGTCTATTCCAGAGATTCATTATCCTCATAATTAGAAAGATTTTTTCCATAATATCTAATCTAAATCTTCCTTGCTGCAGATTAAGCCCATTGTTAGTCATTATCAGGTGGACAGCTGATGGTTGTTAATCAGTGGCTGCATGTGTGAGCATGTTGACTGCCCCACTGTGCTCAGTTAACCAAAACACTCCTTCATGATTGAATTAATTGACATGACCACGAAACAATGGAGAATGAAGGCACTCTGGTCATATTTATTGCAGTGAAGGACAATAAGAAGCAACATATGTTCGATAAGTATGTTTCATGTATGTTGATCTGATGCAGTGGAATGGCTCACTTGACAGCAGGATTGTCCATCATCCCTTAGGCTGGGCAAAGCTATTCCTCCTGACCTCCTTTTTATACACTCTTGTGGACACCTTTCACTCTGTCCCCCATTAGGTAGTTGCCACCCTCTGACAGCATTATTTTTAACCATCTCCACGTATAGGGGATTGGACCAAAACATATTATTATATTGCTATGGCACTGATAAGGTCAAATGGTTATCACTTCAATGATATCAAGCCCTAGTGCTACTGCCTGGATGTCTCTGTACTTTCTAACCTCTTGAAATAGCAAAATACCAGGTGCATCTGAATCCCAGACAGCAACTGTTAATTTCCATGACTGCTTACAGACTACTGTGATTTCCCACATTCCTGACCACACTTTGGCTTGGGTTTTGTACCCTGGAAGAGTTATCTAGTGTTCAGACCTCATTGTTGGTCTGTTATATTAACCTTGTGGCTTTGGCTCTCATTTTCTACTAAACCAATGATTTGTTATCATACAATCAGTAGACATGGAAAACAACTGTTCACTAATTTCTTTAAAATAGCCCTGCAGAGAATTGAAGACTGTTATCAGGACTACACACTGTCTTCTTTCCATAAGACTAAACATGCCCAGGTTTTTTTTTTTTTTAACTTTTCCTCATGGGTCAGGTTTTCTAAACCTTTTATCATTTTTGCTGCTCTCCTCTAAACTCCCTGTGTTACAAATATGCTCTCCAATCCACTATCAAAGTAATTAATTGATCCTGGGCCTCAGACAGAGGATTGAGGAACCCCACAATATAAATCCTCCTGCTTTAACAGCAAACCACTGGTAATTTCTCTTTGAATATGTTTTTTAAGCAGAGGTGCACCCATGTTATAGTAATGTAATCTAGACAACAGTTTTCTCACTTGTTTTGAGGGACTGTCAACTGCCTTACCTAAATCAGGATATTTCACACCTACAGTTTCTTGCCATCAATTAGAGCAGTTGCCTTGTCAGAGATCAGTCTTGATTTCATACATACTTATTGTAAGACAGAGATAGCCAGAGGGTATCTAGCCTCTGCTGTTGCTTCCCTTTTGCAAAGCTGCATTTGGTTGGCTGTCCCAAGATACTTCCTATGCCGTAGAAGTTCCCATCCCTGTGCAGCTATGTTGCTTTTAGATCTAAATCAGCATGGCATATCAGCAATGTAAGCGAATGAAGTCCAGCCACAGAACACAAACACAATACAAGAACAAAACAAAGATCAGCTTCTCTCAGCCACATTTCAACATAAAGAGGTTGGGCTTTTGGAGCCAGAAAAATTTTTTTTTTCATGCACCGCTCATAGGACAAACACCTGCAAACTCTTATTGAAAAACAGTGTCTGTACCTCAGGTTCTGTCACTGATTCCCAGAAAACCAGGCTACCAGGATGTTTACGGTCTGTTTGTTTTGTGGTTGCTGCTTGCCATGTGCCTGCTTGATTCAAGTTTTTAGTATGGTCTACTTGGAGTGGTTGTGTTGAGCCTAGGGGACGGTTAGGCAAGACTGAGAGCTTCTTAAAGAGGCTATAGCATGCCATTCATTGCTCCCTAAAGCCATTAAGATCCCTTGACAAAAGGATAGACAATGGGGCCAAGCTACTGAGGGAGAACAAAGAATTAAAACGTCAGCACCTAAACAGCCAGAGGAGCATGTGAACAGGAGCCATAAACAGGAGGTTTGTGAGGTAGCTTGAGAACCAGATACACCTAAACTTAGGCCAACAAATATGTCCTTAATGAATGAATGAATGAATGAATGAAGCAAGCAAGCAAGCAAAACAAAAAAACCCAAACCACAGCCCCACACCCCTGCCCAAAAGCTGAAAGAGTAAAAATGACTCAGGTAGAAGTCCAGTAGCAGAATGGGGCATATCCAATTTATACAGAACAGATGTCTACAGCCCACAAGGTAGGGTGATATATGTGTACACTCTACAAGCAGCTCGTGGCCATGAAAGACAACATAGGGCTCTTGAGGTCAGAGTAAATGAGCTGGAGGAGCTAACAGAGACAGAGAGGTACACAGACAAAACTTTCTTGGACCTACTAGAGTGTTCCCATACTCAGTCTTACCCACTTTGTGCTATTGATGAAGATAAAAGACTTGGGTGGAGGGGGGCACAGAAATCAAGCTACAGTGGATGGAAAAGATCTTACAGAAGAGGCCTGCCTTCCAGTTGTCATCACAGTGTCTGTGACCCTGGTCTCCCAGGATAACCACCTGAATATGCAAAGATCAGGGCAAGTTTCAAAAAAAAATTAGAGCCAAATTTCTAAACACTGATGGGTGGCACTGAAACCAGACTTATCAGTAACAAACCATACTTCTGATTCCCTACACTGGTTATTGCTGCATTTCATCCTCTGGTTCCCAAAATAGCCACTGGGTTTAGTAAAGAGAGAAGTTGCTCAAAACTCTAAGCTCTTTACTCAAAAACATTTCTCCTGATCCCAAGGGGCCAGCCACATTACATAGAAAAATACAGGTTTCAATCTTACTCATAATACCAAGCTGCTGGCCAATACTTTAATAACTAAAACTAAAGGTTGATTATAAAAAGGAAAGAAACAAAATATGAGAGATATTCAAGGGTTAAAGCAAACCACATACGCACAATGATTTAGAGTCTATGCATATGATTTAGAGTCTAAAGCGTATCCTTTGAAGATTTGGAGTTTTGCAGGCTTGTTCAGTTCCCCTGTAGAGACCCAGTACCTGGGTATGGCCTCAGTCCTTTGTTCAGTTTCAGATGAATAGATCCAGAGATAGGTGTTGGCTGAGGATGGAAGACACATTGGAGTTAGGTGCAGCTGCTTTTATCACCTCTGGCCTTCCCCATGCAGTGTGGAGTTTTTTACAAATCAAAAATAAGTTGAGTCATATGGGCAAGTCTTAATGGCTCAGAAAGTTTGTCCCTGGGCCCACTTTCCTTGTGAGCTTCCTTAATGGGCCATTAAAGAGACAATGGCTATAGAGATCCTATTTGGTGAGTTCCCCAGAAGCACGTAAGTTGGAATACAGATATAACATGTTCATAACTCCTAATATGGATATGATACCTACACATAAACAATATAATCATTCCTAGCAAATTATGATCTTTCTGTTGGTACCAAACATGGCTTAGCATATATAACTTATTACAATTATGAAATATTGATATGTACTAAAATCATAAATGCCCCCCTAAGTCCAGACAGTGTCACAGTGTCTTCTCACATTGAGGAATCACTTTGGGAGAGGGGATACCAGTTATTATGAAGAGGCAGGAAATAGTAATGGGGGATTCAATTATTAGAAATCTAGGTAGTTGGGTTTGTACTAACCAGGGGAACCACACTATTCATTGCCTGCAAGGTGTGAAATTTGTAGGTCTCTTGAGGCATCTAGACAGATTGGAGCAATGTTGGAGAGGAGCCAATGGTTCCAGTACATCTAGGTACCAGTGACATATGGAAAGGAAAGAGAGAAGTCCTAGAGGCCAAAATTGTATTGCTTAGGGAGGAGATTAAAATCCAGAACTTCCATGGTACATTCTCTGAAATGCTTTTGTTCCATGTGCTTGGCCAGTTAGGCATACCTGCAGGTTCTGAGTGCATGGATGCCAGGGTTTAGATTTATTAGGAACTGGGGAGCTTTTTAGGAAAGGAGAAACCTATGTGTGGAGGATGGCTTCTATCTCAACCAAAAAAGAATCAGGCATGTGCAATTAAAAAGTCTATAGAGGAGACTATAACCTAAGAATTGGCAGAAAGCCAACAGGTATGGAAAAGCACGTTATTTGAATAGAAATATCCCTTAGGAAAGGAGCCATTAATGGGAATCTCTATATCCTAGTAAGAAGTAAAGGTTGAAAGTTACTAAAGTATAAGTAGAAATTGAAGAGAAACCATGAAATAAAATGAATCCCATTCAATTACTTCTGAAGGCAGACAACAACATACTGCAAATTTTATAAGTGCTTGTATACAAATCCTAGCAGGCTAACTATTAAAGTGAGTGAGCTTGGGTGGTCAGTATTAAACGAGGATATTGATCTATTGAGCATAGCACAAATTTAATGGAATGATGATAACTACCATGACACAGAAAGATGAGGGTACAAAAATACAGGAATGATAAAATAGTTAGTTTGGGGGGGGGACACTAGATGTAAAAGAAAACAAAGAGTCAAACATAGTAAAAATGAATTAAACTACATCATAGAATATCTATGCTTGAATAATTAGATTATAACTGTAGGAATATACTACCGTACTCCTGACTAGGATGAAGATGGTGATTATGAAATGTTCAGGGAGATTAAAGAGGTTACAAAAATAGAAAATGCAATAATAACTGGGGATTCCAACTATCCCAATATTGACTTGGTACATGTCACCTTAGGACAAATTTTTTAGATACTATTAATGACTACTCCTTGGTGCAGCTAGTCCTGGAACCCACAGTCCTAAGTGGCATATAGAGTCTGGTCCAAGATATGAATATAGCTGAACAGCTTGGAAATAGTGACCATGATATAAATAAATGTAATATTCTTAGGGATTGGGGAGATACTAAAGAAGTCTACCACAGAACCTCAAAAAAGGGGAACTATATAAAAAGAAGGAAGCTAACTAAACAAAAATTAAAAGGAACAGTCACAAGAGTAAAATGCCTACAAGCTGCATGGAAACATTTTAAAACACCATAATAGAGGCTTAAATTAGACATATACCCCTCCCCCCCGCAAACAGAAAGAGAATCAAACAAATGCCACCATGGCTAAGCCACAGAATAAAAGAGCAGTTACAAGCAGAAAAAGCTATCTTTTAAAAATAGAAAGTCAAATCATATTGAAAAAAATGGGAGCATAAACTCTAGTGAAGTATAGAAATATAATTAGGCAGACCACAAAAGAATTTGAAAACCATTTAGCAAAAGATACAAAATCTAACAGCAATTTTTTTTAGGTAGATCAGAAGCTGGGAGTATGCCAGACTTTCAGTGGGACCAGTAGATGATCAAGGTACTAAAGGAGAACAGAAGGAAGAAAAAGCCATTGTGAAGCTGCTAAATGAATTCACTTGCTCTTGATGCTCATGCATGATGCTGGTTTATGACTTTAAATGATCATTAGTATGAATGCTTTAGAGCCTTAAATTATATACAGTGAGGATCACACTATGCTCCTCACACATTTAGACATGGGCTAAGTTGAAGCTCAGAACCTTATCACTCAGTTATCTAAAAAAAAATAATAACTTTACCAGTGGAAGTGTATTTACAACAGAAGTTCAGAGTTCAAGATGGAAAAAGACCACTAGGGAAAGGTTTTCACTAGATATGGGCAAAGTACTCTGTAGTCATCTGTGTGCACCAATGACCCAGTGCAAACGGTGCTTATCATCTCTTATGCAGAAGTTTTAATAAGGCATAAAACTCATTTACTGAAGAAGAGTGTTTTATCTCTACAATATTTGTTAAATTAATTTGACTTTATTGAAATCTTTGTTACACCCTCCACTCATATTCTTGAAAGAAAGATCTCCTACAAATAGGGTGATAACAGAAAAAAATATGGATTCAATTAAAAACACTGATATAATGCCACTTCTGAGAAATACTGTGGGCAAGTCATCTACTGAAGCCTTAGCTTCCTCATGTGAATAAAGGGGATAATGATATATCTGCCTCCTTTGTGATGCATTTTGAAGTCTCCTGTTGAAAAGGGCTAAATAAGAGCCACATTCTGTTGCTGTTGTTATTTTAAACTGAATAGCATTTCTTATCCATCCATTTATATTAATAATAAAAATGAGCCTTCTCTAAGTTAGTATTTCTCACAGTACACTTTGTTGGTTACCAATGCTTCTTTCTTCGTGATGCACAGAAACTGGCATTTTGAGAATCAAGATGGACGGTGGTAAGTGAGAGGGGACGAGAAGGCAGGTAGTAGCTAAGAGAATCTTTGTCCCATAAGAGACACTACAGCATGAAAACATTAGACATCTCTGCAAAGAAACTAAAAAGAATTACCTTATCATTCTTGTAACAGTGAACCAGGGGCATCGCTGGTGCTTGGCACATGGGGAATGTGCTCCAAGTCCTGGCATCACTGCCCTGAATGCCTGGGGTGCCCCCTGCCTTTCCCAGCCGCAGCTGGGGCCAGGCCGGCCATGGTGGCACCTGCCTCTCCCAGGCCAGACCGACCAGAGCAGTCACTGTCTCACCCGTCCCCATTGCTTTTTTCCCCACTATAACAAGAGAACTTACCCATTCCATAGGCTCCTCTACTTTTTGTATTATGTGCATTACTTTCACCCTTTCAAGCTCAGCCTTGAGGTTATCACTGAATACTAATAACACCATTCTACATGGATTAATAACTGAAGGGACCTGCTTTTTTATATGGATTATACATTCAGCTTGCAAAGCAACCCAATCCCTGAAACAGGTCCTGATATTTCTGAAAGAGCGTCTCATAGCCAGATGCAGTACTATTTTGTAGTGAGAGCACCATTTCACCAGACTGAGTTTCTCACATGCAGCTGGGCCCAAAACTGGTGTCACCTCCTGTGGCACTACAACAAAAGGCAGCCTGTACATGGTGTTCTTATGGTTAATGCTAGTGAAGCAGCATCCCTGCACAGGTATATTTGTTCCAGAATACCCAGTTACTGTTGTTCGCTGGTCCCAATTTAGGTCTTATTCTCCATCTCTCATAACCTCAGGCAGACAGAATATTAACCTGAGCTCCCTTGTCTAGTTTCAGTGGAATGACCATTCCATTTACCCTCAGAAGCAGTATCCAGTCCCTCTCATTAGGCTTGCTTGATCCCAGTACATCTACAAAACCGCCCTCAGTCATACTGTCAGTTACTAAATGCCCTTGAACTTTTTGCCTTTGGAATCTACAGCATTTTGTTAAATGATTAAGTTTCCCACAGCTATAACAGAATTTCCCTTAGGCAATACATTGTTTTGGGACCATGCCGGGATCCACACTTGTCATATGACCATCTGGATTCAGTCTTCCTGATAGCACGAGTTGCTTCCACAATCAGATTTGAGCCATTTTGGCTATATCCTATTTGTTGAGTATATGGGCAATCTCTTCTGGTGAATTCCACTCTTTTACTTGTGTTTTTACTGTTTCAGAGGCCCTACATATTTGGAGAGCTTCATTCAAAGGTATCTCATCCATTCTGAGCAGTCTTTCTCTTAACACATTTTCTGTAATGCCATAGATCACTCTGTCTTTGATCAGAGACTCTGCCAAGCCACCAAAGTTACTGCTTTTACTGAAACAAGCAAGGAGTCCTGTGGCACTTTTAAAGACTAACAAATTTATTTATCACATTAGCTTTCATGGGAGAAAACTTTACTTTATCAGATGCTTTGAAGATAGGGATCAAAGTATCTGATGAAGTGGGATTTTCCCTCACAAAAGCTCACATTGTAAATATATTTGTTAGTCTTTAAAAGTGCCACAGGACTCGTTGCTTGTTTTCCTGAGACTAACATGGCTACTGCTTTAGAATTTGTCACCATGCCAGGTATTCTATGGTGTTACCCAGTTTTAGCATGCATGTAAAAAAAATCTATGTGGCTCAAATGTCACATTTGTTTTTGGCATGCAATATTGCTAAAATTCAGTTGTTATGATGTCTAAATCCATGTTTTCACCATCTTGAAAATCAAAGTTGTTATAAACATCCAGTGCCTCTTCCCCAACATGTAAAAATATAGAT
The DNA here is from genome assembly GCA_007922195.1 of Podocnemis expansa. Classification (NCBI taxonomy): domain Eukaryota; kingdom Metazoa; phylum Chordata; order Testudines; family Podocnemididae; genus Podocnemis; species Podocnemis expansa. The sequence goes on along the minus strand of ML681994.1, from coordinate 51,385,030 downwards.
GATTTTTGCTTTTCATCTTTGTTCTGGGTCCCAGTGGCAAACAAATGCAACAGAAATCACTACCTAAATCTTATCCAGTTCTCTGCCATATTGCCAGATGTCTGCAGAGGGGAAGGAGTGTATAAAACATCCATGTTTAGAGCTTTCACTTAGTTGCTGAAGGCTTCGTCCCTCCCTTCTGCCCCCAGAGATTCCCTGTTTTTGTCTGTTTTCATCTGCAAATGCAAGAGTTCTCCTCCAAGTCTTTTTAGTCTCCAAACTCATTCACCATTTTCTGACACCATGCAATGATTCTGAGGGTTCATTAAAGACCACGCTATTGAAAGAGTGAGGAACAGAACTTTAATAACACAGACAGTAGTGATTCCCAAGTGTGCAGCTGGTTGCAGCTACGTTCCATCACCTGTAGAGCACATCTCTGAATTCACACAACACTGTCCCATGCTAGGGAGTGTCCCTAAAATCACAGCCTTCTACAAGCATATCTCTACGTATCCTATTCAGCTATGATAACACTTTGTGTACTATACAGTAGTTGTTACTCCTGTTTGATTTACGCATAAAATTTATTTTCCTGAAACCTGACTACGTATTGGAATGGTTACAGTAAAGAATAAATATACTAAGCACAAATGATAAATAAATTTGTTAGTCTTTAAGTGCCACAGGACTTTTTTTTTCCTGAACTAGACTAACACAGCTACCCCTTTGGAACTAAGCACAAATTAATTTCCTCATGTAATGGATTATAGACTATAAAATAAAATGGGACTCTCAGTACATAATATTTTAATTTTAATTCTTAATTAATTACTTTCTGCCATTCAAGCAAAAGCAATAGTAATCTTCACCCAAAATCTTGATCAATATTGAGATAAAGCAGTGAATTTAATTTTACCAAACTCTTTATTACTAAAACATGATTTTGAATATAAAGTTAGGAAACAAAAAGGATAAATTAGAACTATCACAATAATTACTTGCCAGTCAAGGCCTGCCGCCTTCTATATTCCCCAAACAAAGAAAAGCTGAATTTGCACAGAATACAGAGTAGTGACTATATTGACTTATATTTTTTATTATTTTCAATTATTTTTTTCAGATAAAGTCTTTGAGTAATTTGTTTCTATTTTAAGCACATGAAAATTTGTTAGATCCCCAAAGATTGTTTTCTCTGAACTGGTTTGTTCAATCTTTTTTCCTGATTGTGTCTTGTTCATCTGCACACAGAGAGGATCCCTGTCAGAGGAGCCTCTCTGTGTATGGATTTGCCCCTGGCTTGCAGTGATCCATTGTGTATAACTTGCTGAGAGTGTTCTGTGTGTCCAGAGACGTGCATGTGGAGAGCCAAGGCCAGCACTGTGACAGAGATGGTGAGCACATCATGCACACCACAACAAGCACCCTAGCCTCATAACCACATAGGAAACTTAATACAGTGACATGAAACACACCTTTAAAACAACGCCCTGGGAACAGTTGTAAGCTGAGGAGTTCCTGACAGTTGAAATCAGTGGAGAATTCTTGTTAGAGAGCCAGGAAGAGCAGCTGTGGCTTTGGAGTCAATGCAGTGGTCCACTCCAAAGGATCCTCCAGAATCCATGTAGATTTCAGGAAATCTTTCGGGCTGCAGGGCCAAATCCAATTGTTATTCTGCATGACAAGTCCCATCTGATAGAGTGGTCTCTGACCTTTACTTTCATAGCTTGCAGTAGCAAGCGTGATTAATTCTCTGCCATTATGTCATCTATGTTGTTTTAATTTTCCCTGTAATGACTTACATTCCAGCTCTTGTTTCTTAATGTCTAGCATGGCTGACATCAGTGCACACTATGTGATATTTAGATACTATTTTATGTTTAGATCCAGGGAAATGACCATCAACTGAAGGGGAATTTTAAATCCTTGACATTTTGCAACTCAAAAAGTGTAAGTTCTGGGATGGGGGACAAAGGACTTCCCACGGGTACTGGAGGTAGGCATCCGGGGGGGCTGGCGGAGCCAGGCAGTACAGTGGCGTTTCAGAAGATGGGGCACCCACTGTTGGGGGAGAGAGCACAGCTGTGCAGCATGCTCCTGCCACTTTTGCCAGGAGTCCTCAAGAAAGACCCTGAGGGCAGGGCTGCCCACACCTTGGCAGCCAGGTCACAGCACCCACCCAGTGTGTCACAGTGTCGTGGAGAATTTGAGGGGGTTACAGTCCCACAGAGCGGGTGCAGGGACAGGCAGGAGAATTGGAGAGGATCTGCAGCTGCTGTTGGGACACACCTGCACTGCCTAATAGGGGGAACCCTTGATCTTTCTCCTCTGCTGCAGACCCTGTGACCTGTACACCAGTCCCCTCTGTCCTGCCCACCCGGGAACTACATGCCACTGCGTCCCAGCAGCGCAGGTCCCACACTTGGGGTGGCCGAGCACTGCCCCACGAATAGGCGAGTGCCAGCTTCTTGTCTCCCATCCCCCAGCCACCCGGTAACCCCTGTCCCTGCCCCTTACTTGTGCCCCCCAAGCCCCTCAGCCAGCCCAGACCCACCCATCTCCCATGTCACTGACACCTGCCCACCTCCACACATGTAAATAAAGGCACTGTACACTGTTATTGTGAGTGTGATTGTTTCTTTATTTAGTGATGGATGGTGGAAGGATGGGGGAGGTGAAGGGGTGGGCATTGGGTGGTGTGGGCAGTGAATGCACCCCAGTGCTCAGGCATCTGTGCCCTCAGCAACAGCCCAGTCCTTCACGGTGTCTCGGATCAGGACGGCTTGGCACTGTGCCCGCTGTGTATGGTGAATGGGGTGTCCGGGTGGCTGGTACCCTGCAGTGAGCTGTTCCACCTCAGCCTACCATGCATGTGGGACCATTTCCCTCTGCAGCTTGCAGATGTTGTGCAAAACACGGCACAAGCTCATAACCTCTGTGAAGGTGGTCTATGCAAGCTGCAAGTGGGTAAGGATGGATCTTGAGCATGCCTTGAGACAGCCGAAGGCACGCTCTACCACAGTGTGGCACCAGTGGAGACGGTGATTGAAAAGCTCCAGGCTATCATCCAGGTTCCCCCTACATGGCTTTATAAGCCATGGTAATAGAGGGTATGTCGCATCCCGCAGGATGAACACAGGCACCTCCACATCTCCAAGGGTGATGGTGTGTTCAGGGAGGAAGGCACCTGCCTGCATGCAGTGGTACAGGCCAGAGTCTCTCAGTACATGGGCATCATGGGCCTTCCCTGGCCAGCCCACAAAGGTGTTTGTGAACTCACCCCGGTGGTTGATCAGGGCATGCGGCACCATGGAGTGGTACCCCTTTCTGTTATAATATGCCGTGGCCCAGTGGTCTGGGCCATGGATAGGGATATGGGTGGCATCGACCTCACCAGCACAATTCAGGAGGCTGAGGGCTGCAAATCTGGTGATGGTCTTCTCCAGGTTGCCTGGACAGAGGATGCAGATGAGCAGGACTCTGTATATGGCCCTGCACACCTGGCTGAGCACAGCCCCCATGGTTGACCTCCTGACCCCAAACTAGTGGGTGACAGATCTGTAGGAGTCTGGTGTGGTGGGCTTCCAGATAGCTATCACCATGCATTTGTCTACCTAGAGCGCTGGTCGGAGCTGTATGTCACTGTGCTGTAGCCCTGTGGTCAGCTACCTGACGAGCTCCTGGAAGGTGGTCCTGGTCATCTGGAAATTTTGATGCCAAAGTTCGTCAGTCCAAGTGCCAAGCACAACATGCTTCCACCATTCTGAGCTCTGCGGCATGACTGCTGCTGCTGCCACGCTGCCCATCCTGATGGCCCTGCTGAGGCTTGCTCCCACTCTAGCAGAGGCCCTGTGGCCATCTCAATGCTGGTGCTGTTGCCAGCCTAACACTGCGCTGGTGAGAAGCACCCTGCCTACAGACTGTAAGAGCTCTGAGGAAGGCTGCCTATCTGTGGGCTGGATCTTGCCTGGCACACGTGCAACCTGCTTTGGTGACTTCCTGTTTTATAGGGGTGTCTGTGGGAGGGGGAAGCCTCACCTGTGTGCTGTGGACCAGGTTCCCACAGTGCACCACTCTTGGGTCACCCTAGCAACAGCCAGTGTGGACGTGGACAGTCTCCTGGCAGTTTCAGTGTGGACATGTTAAGTCGACTTAGAATCATAGAATCATAGGGTTGGAAGGGACCTCATAGGTCATCTAGTCCAACCCCCTGCCAGAGGCAGGACCACTCCCACTAAACCACCCCAATCATGGTTATGTCCAGCCGGGCCTTAAACACCTCTAAAGATGGAGACTCCACCACCTCCCTTGGCAGCTCATTCCAAGACTTCACCACTCTCCTGGTAAAAAAGTTTTTCCTAATATCCAGCCTCGACCTCCCTAACCGCAACTTGAGACCATTGCTCCTCGTTCTGTCCTCTGTTACTACCGAGAACAGTCGAGCTGCATCTTCCTTAGAGCATCCCTTCAAGTAGTTGAAGGTTGCTATCAAATCCCCCCTCAATCTTCTCTTCTGCAGACTAAATAAGCCTAATGCTTCCAGTCTTGCCTCATAGGGCTTGTGCTCTAGCCCTTTAATCATTTTGGTTGCCCTCCTCTGAACTCTCTCTAGCATGTCCCTGTCCTTTTTGTAGTGGGGAGCCCAAAACTGAACACAGTATTCTAGATGTGGCCTCACCAGTGCAGAATAGAGGGGAATGATCACATCCCTTGATCTGCTGGTAATACTTCTTTTGATGCAGCCCAGTATGCCATTGGCCTTTTTGGCAGCAAGAGCACACTGCTGACTCATATCCAGCTTCCCATCCACCATGACCCCCAGGTCCTTTTCTACACTGCTGCTACTTAGCTGAATGTTTCCCAGCCTGTAGCAGTGCATAGGGTTTTCTGGTCCCAAATGCAGGATTTTACACTTATCCTTATTGAATCTCATAAGGTTTCTATTGGCCCACTGTTCCAATTTATCTAGGTCTCCCTGAATCCTGTCCTTGCCCTCCAACGTGTCTACTGGTCCTCCCAGCTTGGTGTCATCCGCAAACTTACTGAGAATGCAGTCTATTCCATCATCCAGATCATTGATGAAAATGTTGAACAGAACCGGCCCCAGGACCGACCCCTGGGGCACACCACTCGTGACCGGTTGCCAGCTAGACATGGAACCATTGATTCCTACACGCTGAAACTGTTGATCTAGCCAGTTCTCTAGCCACCTTATAGTCCACCTATCCAACCCATAATTCCTTAATTTGCCAATGAGAATGCTGTGGGAAACTGTATCAAAAGCCTTGCTAAAATCAAGGTATAGCACATCAACGGTGCTTCCCGCATCCAGAAAACCAGTCATCTGCTCATAGAAGGAAATGAGATTGGTCAGGCATGATTTACCCTTGGTAAATCCATGCTGACTGTTCCTGATCACTTTATTTTCCTCTAAGTGTGTGAGGGTGGATTCTCTGAGAATCTGCTCCATAATTTTTCCAGGGATTGAGGTGAGGCTGACTGGTCTGTAATTCCCTGGATCCTCCTTTTTCCCTTTCTTGAAAATAGGCACTACATTTGCTTTTTTCCAGTCCTCTGGCACCTCCTCCGTTCTCCATGAGTTTTGAAAGATAACGGCCAGCGGTGCGGCTATTTCGTTGGCCAATTCCCTTAGCACCCTTGGATGCAGTTCGTCCGGCCCCATGGACTTGTGCACATCCAGCTTCTTTAAGCAGTCCCTAACCTGACCTTCCGTCACCAAGGGCCTGTCTTCTTCTCTCCCATCTGCCACACCAATGGTAGTGGGCTGGGAGCTGACCCTGCCTGTGAAAACTGAAGAAAAAAATGCATTGAGCACTTCAGCTTTTTCCTCATCCTCTGTCACAAGGATGCCTGCCCTATTCAGCAAGGGGCCTACACCATCCCCGATCCTCTTTTTGTTACTAATATACTTTATTAAGTCGACCTAGTTAAGTCAACTTTGCTTTTGCAGTGTAGACATAGCTATCCAGTCTAAGGAGAGTGATTTAGAGGTACAAACACAATATAAATGTATAATATCTATCTATATCCCAAAATCAATGTGTTTGTATCAGTAACACTGTGCTGCTACTAATCTCTGCATGTACAATACTGAACTTCAGGAAACAAGAGTAACAGCAATTATATGAGTTAAATAAAAATATTTGCAGAAAGACTTAAAAGTTAGAGGTATAAAGCATCTTAAAATGCAAACAAACAATTCCACAACAAACGCTAACCTAATAACTCTTTTAAAATGGGCATAAGAATGAAAAGCTCTTCTACATGATGCATCAGAATGTGTGCACACTTGATTCAGACAGTATTGGGAGGAATAGCATTAACCTGAATGATGGAAACATACCACTATTTCTCCTCAGAGACAAAAGAAACAGTAGGCATCTTTTCTTGGATTTTGTCTATGTTTACACTTAGATCAGGGGTCAGCTCCCCTGGCATGTGTGCCAAATTTGGCACGTGGGCTGATCCTAAGTGGCATGCAGTGCTGTTCAGGCTTCCCTGGTGGCCCTCGCTGCTTGGGGCCACATGAGCCAGAGCAGCATGTCTCCGTTCAGCTGGGGGGCTGGCACAGCTTAGCTCAGCACAGCTCAGTGCAGCACGGCACGGCTTAGCTTGGCTTGGGAGGGCAACGCGGCGTGTCATGGCTCAGCGCAGGGGGCTGGCACAGCTTGGCTCAGCGCAGCTCAGTGTGGCTGGGCTGGTGCAGTGTGGCATGGCTTGGCTCAGGGCCTGGCACACCTCGGCTCTAGGGCCAGCACAGCACCCCACAGTGGAGGGGAGTGGGGTGGCTCAGACCACTCTCCACCCTGAGGGACCTCAGTCATGCCTCCCCCACATACCCTAGGGCTGCTTGCCCCCAGGGACCCTAACCTCTCCCCTCCCAACACAGAGTCCCTGGCTCCACCTCCATTTGGTTCGGCCTTGGCACCTGCTGAGGTTGCAGTGGTCGGGGCTAGCAAAGTTTGCTGACCCCTGACTTAGACTGTTAAATCGAATAAACTTAAATCAAACTAATTAAAACAAAGTAACAATCATTAAATTGAATCAAGTTAAATCAAATAACATGGATCCACTAGAAACTCAACTTGAACTAGCATTTCCATGGAGAAGACTTGCTAGTTCGATTTAGAAGAGGGGCACCACGGGAGGTGTGGCAACATGGCCCCCAAGAAGGGCCATGCCCCCACCTAATATATAGAAAGAGGAAGGCACCCTGGGAGGACGAAGGGCAAAAAGTGTTAATTCAAACTAATGGTTAGTTTGAATTAACATGGCTACACTGGGTTAAATCGAACTAATAAGTTCAATTTAACAATCGTTTCAAATATAAGGGAGGTTTTACAATTTTTAAATTACTTTTCCGTCTTAAAAATTGAGGGAGGTCCTTATTTCAAACTAGGGTAATGTAGTGTAGCCATGCAATATTTTAAATCGAATTAATCGCCATTAATTTGATTTAAATTGTAAGGGTAGATATAGCCTTTGTGATTTACAAGATACAATTCCATCATCCCAGCACTGCATTCAGAAATGTATTGCGATTATCTTCTGTGGGTCTCAGAAGTGTCATATATTGTGATGGGTATCCCCTTCCCCACTAGCTGGGATGCAAGCAGGCCTGGTCTGAAAGAGGCTTGTAGAAATGGAAAGTAAAACCAAATGTCCTTTTTTAGGAATGATGCTGTCATTATCAGTTTGACTGGAGATAGGCTCTGCTGTGTAAGAGCTCTGGTTGTATTAAAGCTTTGCTAGATAATAAGACTATGTCCCTTCACCTCATTCAGCTGGATATCTCTGATGTGCTACACAGGCAGTAAATTAAAAAAAGGAAAATCTTTGCAGTATGCTCAATACATAAATGGCTTTAAAGTATGAAATGCTTAAAGCAAACAATATCAACCATTACAAATGTGTGAGTGCAGAGAACACACGGCATGGCCAAAAATGTAAACGGTATTGCTAGAGATGATTACTAGCATTTCTTATATCTCAATGGCTCCAGCTCCTACAAAAAATAATTTTAAAAGGCCTTTTCATTTTCTTTCTAAGAAAGGCTCTGATAATCTCCTGCTTCCTCTCATCCAGGTTCATGCCACTTATAAATATACAAGTTTTTCCATTTCCAATATCAACAGACAAAGGACAGCTAAATCAACAAACTGATTTCACAGTTATTGTTTTTTTATTTGATTTACTTGGTGACAGTTTTCCTGCTTGCAATTTGAAGAACTACAAGACAAAAAAAAATTGCACCCATACAAGGAATGTTTTAGTTGGCCATTAGTAAATAGCAGTATTATGTTCATAGATCTTTGACATCTCTCTATGCTACTCTTATCATGCAGGCGAATACTGCTTTTTCTGCAGTAATGAGCCAATCATGGCTCTTAGACTTAATAAAGAAAACACCACGCTACAGGAAAATTACTAACAGTTTCCATAAAAATGAATATAAATGAAAAAATCTGATGGCATCTATCACTGGCTTTTTAGAATAAATCGCTTTATTCAATGTACTTTTAATGTGGATCTACTAAACTTAAAGGACCCAAATGGTGCTTTATTAGTTTTCTCCTTATATTCTCAACATGTATTAGAGATGAAGTGTGTGTTTTTCTGGAAAGTCAGATTAAGAGGAACAAGCCTCCCCAGAGCGCACAGCTGCACTGTAGTGGTGTTGATTCATTGCATTTCTGCTAGTAGGGCTATATCCTTCATAGAAAGCCTTTAAAAACCCTCCATTGTACCCCTTAGGTGAAATATCATGCCTCCCATCCACTGGGGAATCACAAGGCACTGCACTTGGAAACTAAATAGTACCTTATACTACATGGTAATGTTTAGAACTAGATCAAGTTTTAATTATTGTATTTGGAATGAAGTTGCTTTTTGTGATGTGTCTGAGCCTGGGACCTAAGCACTGAGCACCCACAGAACAAACTCAAGCAATATTTTTCTGCTTTTCAAATACTCCAGAGAAGAGCCAGATGAGTTTTCAAAATAGCATTTTAGTTCCGATTCAAATTCCATGTAACTGAGAGAGAAGGATTAAAACACAGGGCCCTCTAGGACAGCGGTTCTCAACCACTCTGTAGGGACACATTACTGTGTCACCACACAGTGGTGTGTCACAGAAAGTTGGAGAGATGGTTGGATTTGGCCTGGAAGGAGTGGACTGGTGTGTCCTGTAGAGTCACATCATGCTGCCAAGTGCATCACAACCCACAAAAGGTTGAGAACCACTGCTCTAGGGCTCACAGCCAGGCTAATTCAAGGGGCCAGATGCCAACATCATTGTAAATCCCAAGCACTTCCACTAAGATCAGTAAGAGTTCTTTGGGGTTCACAGCAGAGTTAAGAATTTGAACTGAGAGCTTCCTTTAACTTAAAAAGCTTCTGTACATTCCCTTGGATACTTTGGTTTGATTCTACTTTCTGGTCTCAAACTGCTGTTAACTTCAGTGGAGAGAGTCCTGCCTTTATGTTGCTGTAAGGAAGTTTGAAACCAGGCCCCCTGTGCATGTGTGTTTCTTTTATCCCTTTGATAAGATAGCAGAAACAGATGCTGACATGAAAAAAAAATGTTTCCAAGAATAACTCTTCTGGTAAATGAGAGCACGTGGAGGCAGCACAAAGTTCCACGCATGCTAGCTAATCCTAGGCTGTTTTCTCCTTGGAAAGAAGAGCAAAAGAAGGGTTAAAAAACTGACAATTTTCTGTAAAGTCACTTTATGTAAGTGAAGAAAGCCTTGCTTATTTCAAAAAGCCTTGAAACAAATTGTGCCTCCTTACCTTAATTCCTTCAAGGCTTTCCCTCTTCCTGACTCTCACGTAGCTTCCCACTTCCTCTCCCCTTATACAATGGTGTCTCCTTCTTTCTGCCTCCCACATAGTTTCCTCTTCTGTCTTCCTTTCTTCTTGTTCCATGCTTTTGGTCTTATTGCCTCCTTTACCAGACACAGCATCTCAGTTTCCAGCTGGAGTTCAAGATGAAACAGACAGAGGAGCAGAGCCTCGGTGCTGTCTCTGCTACAGCTGAGAGGAACAGCTGGCCTGCACCAGAGAAAGGGTCACTAAACATCATGAGAGATATCATGACAGCTGTCTCCTGCTGGAGTACCAAGGTAGTTCCTGGGACTATAATAACTAATTTTTCAAAACCTAGGACTCCCCTGCTCAAACTAGGATTGATCACTCTTGTTCAGTGAGTCCAAGATACGAATAATAATTCATATACAATTAACATAGTTTTTATTATAGGGACTACAGGTAGAGTGATAAACTTATTTTGGGTCTAAACTGAAGCTTAAACAAGAAATCTGAATCTGGTTTCAGCGGGACAGGTGTAAATCAAAAGTAACTAATAAAATCAATGGAATTGTATAGCATAAAGACAATGTAAGCAAAAGGAGACTCAGGCATGATGGAGGTACCACGAGTAGAAAATCAGCTTCGGTGAGCAGAGCATCAGGCCACTAGTATCATTAATCCATTCTGGGGATAGATTTGTATGGGTTTCTTCATAGTCACACCAGTTACTCTGGCTGGTATTAAAGCAAGGTATAAATGTATGAACATGTGACGTGTGATTTCTCCTGAAAGGGTCCCAAGATATAATCTAATAGACTGTTAGGTAGCTTTTTAATTTCAATATCAATCCAGATCAGGAGGACAGAACATGGGGTAGTGAGGAAGAGGGAAGGATTTATAGCCTCAGTTCAAGTTTCTGAGTTATGAACAGGAAAGGAAATAAATAGGATGGAGCTCAATGATTCGACCATAAAAATCATTATATTGGGGACTTGAAATTTTGGTGACAGATAAAGGCTGCCAAAAAGATAAACCTCTGGGGGCAAGATTTTCATCTACTTTGTTTGTATAGTGCCTACCACAATAGTTGGCCCTTAGGCATTACCATAATAAGCAAAGCTTTGGAGAGAAATATACTGAGATAACAGTATGATATATATGGCTACCTTAAATGAATCTTAGCTAAATAGACTGATTGGATGTACAAGAACAGATGTGGATGTGTAAGAAATTCATTTAGTAAAAGATTGCCTGTAGTTGCTCGTTGCACTGAGTTCCAGTTTCCATTGTATTGATAAAATGCTGCATATAAAGCTGAAGAGGAGAGAAGCATTTATAAATTAGTGTTTATCTCCAAATGATTAATGCAGCCGTCATGTTCTTTCTCATCAGTTCAAGACCACTTGCGTGTATATGGAAATTGGGCATGAGGTGTGCTGAAGCATATTTAAAACACTGCTTCTTCTACTTTTGTGTTGAATAATAATCCCTGCTCTTACTTTTGTACCACTTAAATGGAAAGAAAGCAATTTAACTACTATCATATATAGCCTGAGGCAAATGTGTCATATAAGCTTTACTCAAAGAGATATTTTAAGACTTATTTATTTTTTGTTTCATAAAGCCAAAACCTCCTGAGAAAATACATTGTTTTCTACTTTTTTTTTTCTGCCTGACTAGCTTTCAGGCCTGTATAGGATCTGCCACAGAGTCAAAGTATCATAGAAAGTAATCCACAGAGACCAAAAGGACCTATTAGACCAGACAGCTCCTCTCCTTCTATAAGCAGGAATAGTCACTATAGTGAAATTCATAGTGTGGCTTTAGATGTTGCAGAATAGTAGAATCAATTCTCTTGCCTCTTTCAACCTGTAAAAATGATCCCCCAAAGTCTTCCTATTTCCACCCCATTTGGTTAAACCATTCTGAAGTGTCCCTCTTCCTCTGCAATATCTGTGAGAATGTCTGAAGAAGAGCTTTATGTAAGTGTGAAAACTTGTCTCTTTCACCAACAGAAGTTGGCCCACTAAAATATATTACCTTATCCACCTTGTTTCCCACTGAATTTCTAGCAGCTCAAGCCACTGCTCAATTATTTTTTATTCCCTGTGACATTTAGGCAAGAATTTTCAGCCTAGCTCAGCATCCACTCATTGACAAAAGGGCTGGTCTTCCATTGAGGCATCAAAACAAAATGACCAGGCATTTACAAGGGATCAGCACACTCGGTTTTGATTTCTTTTAAAATCTAGTCAACAGTGTCACAATATGAGCAGCTGGGTGCTGAGCAGTTTTCAAAATCGAGCCCAATAAATCCATTTTGAACAGAACTGTTTTTTATGTTTCAGTTTCTCAGACCTTCAGAAAACAGCCTGCCAGAGAATTGCCTCCTTTTCTTCTCCCAAATCATACACTCTCTTTCCCAAAATTACAAGTCTCAAGTCCCAAGGTGGATAATATACATTGCTGAACTAGTTATGGTTTAATGATCTAATCTCATAAACCACCAGGACTAGCAATAAATGCTTTATGGTCTTAATCTAATTCCTACTAAACCCACAGAGAATCTTTCCACTGATTTTACTGGCTATGTCTACACTGAGCATTTCAATTTGAATTGAGTTCGAATTTACCAATTCAAATCTCATTCGAATTCAGTCAATTCAAATTGACATGGCCACACTAGAAAATCCAGTTCAAATTGGCATGTCCATGAACAGGACTTGCTAGTTCGAATTCAGTAGGGGGTGCTATCGTATAGGGAAAAATCAAGCTGTGGCTAATTCAAACTAACAGTGAATTCGAATTGACATGGCCACACTATGTCAATTTGAATTACTCACTTCAAATTGCCCCTGAAGTTAATGAAAAAACAGGTTTACAAATTCGAACTCTGCTTTGCTCAATTCGAATTGAGGAAAGCGGGCATGTCCATGCACTTACCTGAATTCGAATTCATGACAATCAATTTGAATTCACATGTAAGTGTAGACATAGCCACTGAGAACTGAATTGGGCCCTATGCATTACTGTTATGATGATTAACCAATCACTAGAATACGTTGCCTTTGGAGGATGTGGAATCTCCATCACTGGAAGTTTTTAAGAGCAGGTTAGACAAGCACCTATCAGGGATTGTGTAAGAGGGTACTTGGTCATGCCGTGAGGGCAGGGGACTGGACTTAAGACGTTTCATGGTCCCTTCAATCTTCTATGCTTCTATGACCAGAAATCCTATAAAATTTCCTAGTTTTATTTTGAGCTGTGGTAGATTTAAAAACATTAAACCCTTAAATAATTCTATTATGTTATGGAAACCTGGATTAAGTAATTTCTAGAGGTTTCTGAGATATGCAAGGGGTATTGTTTTTTCTCTCCAAGCCCCGTATAGCTGGAAACATACTACTAACCTAGCTTTGGTTTATAGGTTGAGAATAACATAAAATGGCATCAATAATATTTTTAAAACCTTGAAATATTTGTTCAAAAGAATCTTCAGTAGAACATGTGATATGCAGAATACAGGATAGTATAGCGGTCTAAAGATTTTATTGACACTCATTTGAATTGACTTTCATAATTTAGTTATGACTTCGCTACTCATGTGTAAAAGACTCTTCCTAGACAAGAAGATCTTTATCTAACCTACAGCCTCATGTAGTGTCTAAGTAGAGAGCTTTGTCCTGGTCCTGTTGAAAATAGGAGCTTTGCTGTGATAATGGTAACAGTATTGGACCCATAGAATGAACCAGTGCTGAGGCTCAAAATGGAAACCTGTATAAAGCAAAAGTAAACAAAAGAGGCGGGGGGAAGGAAAAAAAGGATGTATTCTGAACTGACTGAAGGAATTAATGTTCCATGGAGGTTTGTTTAGCAATATTTTATCTAAATATAAAAACTAAGTGGGCATACTTTAAAAAAATCCAGTTTAGGGGTGTTACTGGCTCTAGCCATATTCTCCATTTTAAATATAGGAAATGCCACTAGAACCTGTAGTACCTCTGAAACCAGAATGAATTTTTAAGTGCACCACCGTGTATAAATTCTGTGCACTATTTTTAAAAAGACACAAAACCAATGAGACATTTTCAAATTTTGATGCTAATTTATATTTGTGGCTTTCACACGTTGGACATCCATTATATTTAATCAAAATATTTTTTTCTGCACTATTGCTTAGATACTAAAGAAAACAAGGCAATGTAAATGAAATATAGAAAAAATTGTTTGCAAAAAATAGGCTGTCATGCTGCGTTCCGGTCTCATTGGATCTTAAAATGGAAGTGTAGAACATCAGTGTACTTATCAACAGGTAGCTACGGCAGCAAACTATTATACAGCTATATTTACATTGGCTTGTGCTTTACCATTAGTTTGATCAGTGACATCAATAAAATTTTGGATAATTTACAATTATTTTGGGGTCAATAATCAGGTGGGAACCATAGAGAATTTAGGTCCCAAACTCTTAGGGTGTGTCTACATTTACAGCAGAATTTGAATTGATGACTATTGGATTTTCTAGTGTGGTCATGTCAATCCGAATTGAATGAATTCAAATTAATAATTATTAATTCAAATTGACTAATTCGAATTCAGTAATTCAAACTGAAACTCTAAGTGTAGACATAGCCTTTATGCAAACTGAAATTAACTCTTTCTGAGATATGGCTATCAGCAGTTACAGTTCTGTTATTTATAGCAGCATCATGAAGAGCAGGATGTAGAACTGGGTCTTTGGCAGACTAAACAGGCAAATGAATAGGTATAACAGAAACATTAGCAGCAAAGTGACACAATTTGCAATGTAATCTACCAAGTCACCATTATTTTCATTTTATTCACTGGCTCAGAACAAGTTGTTGATGTTTGTGGACACTATTACTTCACTGTTTGAACAACAAAATATAGGGGATGGGACAGCTGGGGTTTATTTTCTATAAATTGTTGGATTAACTAAAAATAAATTGAATAGCATGTCAAAATTAGAGTAATATGTGAAGTTTAACTGATAAAAAGAGTAGTTAAATAGTCATGAAGAGAAATGTGGATAATCTAAAATACTGCAGTATTTGTGAAGACTTAATTCTATTCAGCTACATTTATACACCACTGTTATACACTATTTGTGAACATTCATATGAAATAGTTTTTATTTATTTAAATATTTCTGGGATGTCTTTTTCTCCATAAGTATCTCTATTAGAATGCTAACATGGGCATCCATGCATAAAAGAGTTTTCTTTGCTTACTATCCATTATTCTCCTGTTTTAGAAATGTCAGCCATTGTCTGGGAACAAAAACTCTACCCAAAGAATTAGAAGACCAATCAGACACTATTAATATCAAGTAGTCAAAAAGTCAGGAAGGTCAATTCACAAATTATCCACGGGTAGAACGTTTCTAGTCCAAACGGGCAGTGAATTTTTGTCTATTTACAGAACAGTTACAAACAATGAACCAATATTGGATCACAAATGATCGACATACAGAAGAAGAGATTCCTTCACAAATGAATAATAGTTGCAGGGATAATTTGACAAACTCTAGTTCTATGAATTGGAAATACATGCAAAATGCAACCCCACAACAGTGTGGAGGCTCATATTCAACCTAGTAAACGTTACATGTGAAACAGCTTATGGGTAGGGAACCTGAGAAACTGGAAAAGAAATGAGGAGAGAAAATCAATTATTCTTTTATTCCCTGCAAGCATGAGTTGCTGCTAAATTACTGGATAGAGCAGTAGCATCTAAAGGAGAAAGTTGATCATAGATCCTTACGGCTGCTATGATAACTCCTGAAATGGTGAATAATTATGGAGCTGTAGATAGCACGTTGAGCTTCTCAGTTAAAGTAAATAATATGTCAGGACCTCATTTATTCTGTAAAGCACATTGAAATTAAAATGTGTAGCAATGTCCCCAATTTCTATGAATTAGTGCTAAATTCTGAATTTCGGTGTTTATTGACAGCAAAATTGCTGTAGAACATATGAGAAAATGAAAGCATTAAAAATATACACCAAAATTATTATAGAAGCATAACGCTTTCAAATGCTTGTTGCATGGCAGTATCAGAGAGAATAATTGTAACCAGGAAGGCTTGCACCACTCAGGTCATTTGGCTCACTCTGTCCCCATATGGCTTATGCCAATAGTCCATTGGTTTATGCCAGTAGTCTTCTTTCCTAACAGCACCATCTGGAGAGGGAAATTATATCCTCTCACCTGTGATTGAATACGAAAGCCATTATTATATGAGTGTTGCTGCTTCTTCCCTGAATTTCAAAAGCCAGTTTCCTCTGCGGTTCCTGGCAGGGATTAACCCCAGTACTGTTAAGTTCAGCCTTGGCAAAGAGTTATACTCACTTATGCCAGAACTGAATTTATTCCTAGTAAGTTATAAAACTGAAACCCCAAGTCTCTGGGTCCTGGTCTCTCCTGGTTTTTAGGTTTTCCTGCTAACAACGACCAGCCTCCAGGTTACATCACTTTGGGGATGGAGTTTAAGGGGCCAAGTCTTTGATTGAGGACACAGGCTGAAACCTCAAAAAGTTGTGTGGCACTTTAAGACTAACAGAAAAAATAAATCTGTTAGTCTTAAAGGCTATGTTCACACAGGGTATGCTTGTTTCGAAACAAGAAGTTTCGAAACAAGCTTTTTCAAAATAACATATTATTTCGAAACACCTTATTTTGAGGACAAAAAACTGTGTCCTCGAAATAAGGCAGCGAAATAGCATGTCCACAGTGTGGACATGCTATTCCACCTGGGGAAGGGATTGCAGGCACCGGTGGGGTAAAGCGCAGCTGGGTGCTTTACCCCACGGTGCCTGAAGGGGCTGCAGGCGCCCGCCAGGAGAGAGGCAGAGGGGCGCCTCACCCCAGGGGCTTTAAAGCTCCCGCTGACCCCAAACCTGGGGGCGTGGCCCCGGCGCGCGGCTGGAGACTGCTGCTGCAGGGGCCGGGGTGAGTGCCGGCCCGGAATCCCCAGCGGGACGCTCCTGCGGGAAGCGTGTCTGGGGCATCCCCCGGACACGCCCCCAGAATCCCTGGCAGGA
>ML681994.1:51345171-51363156 GCA_007922195.1 Podocnemis expansa | reverse complement strand
CCCCCCAACTGATCCCAGGCACCCAAGCCCCACCACCCATTACTCCATCAGGCCCCAGTACCATAGAGCCATCCCCGCAGCAACATATAACTTTGCCATCTCCCGTACCACCTCAGGGATCACAGGATATTTCCCTTTGCTCAAGTAACAGGGAAGGTCCATCAAGGGGCTCCAAGCGGCCTCGGTGCCACATTTCGGCACTGTCACCATTCCACTTCCGCCCTCATGAACGGTCTCCAAATGAGATGTCTTCACCATCAGCCCTGCCATGGGCACCGGGTACCACTTTGTCCCCAGTACTGGACTCATATACAGGCAATCTATTGGTGCTCTTCGACCTCTTGCACCGTGCCGCAACCCATCTGGGGATGGAGGTACAATCCTCCAAGCCCCCTTTGGATATCCTGTAGTAACCCTTGGGGAGGAAGGGGTTAACTATCTGGTCAGTGAGTCCCAGGACAGCCAATAGGAATGAAGCACAGCTTTTTGAATTGTAACAGCAGCCTGGCCTGGGCCTGTTTGGATGCAGCAGAGCTCCTGGAAGGATCAGGAAGCCAGAGGGGCCTGAGGAAGAATCCAGCAACATCCTTACCAGAGATAAGTTAAGTTTGGTACTGACCAGGCGTGAGTAGAACAGGGAATGTTTACTTAGACGCGGTCAGGGTATTTTCTTTGTTTTTGGCTTGTTTCTTGGGTTTCTCTGTGCTGAGCACATGTAACCCCCCCCCACTACCCTGTAATTACCTAAGTTAATTCCCAGAGAAGCAACTCTCTGTGTTTATTATCTGTTCTTTTTGATTAAAGATTTTACCTTTTAAGTAAGTTCTGGTTCTGTTCCTGGTAGGGCAAGAGGTTTGTGTGCATGTGCCTTGGACTGCACAGGCAGCTACTAGAGGGAACCCTGTTCTAGTTCCAGCTCAGGTGCAGCTGGGGTCCAGTCAGTTTCCTGAAGGAGGAATAAACAGGATTGCAAGTACCTCACAGGGAGGAATTCCCAAGTGCGCCTTCCTGGGTCTCAAGAGGTTTTTTGCATTTGGGTGGTGGCAGCGATACCACTCCAAGGCCAGGAATTGGAGGCCTTGGAGACTTTTAAAAGCAGGCTTTAAGGCCAGTGGCTTTTAAGGCCCATTGCAGGCCCCCACCTTCTGCACTCAGAGTGCCAGAGTGGGGAAAAAGCCTTGACACACACCCCCCAGCACAAACCTCCCGTTACCCTCAGCAACTCCTCTTTGTACCTTCAACTATTTGTTGCTGCCTGCCTCTGTGGCTGCAGCTCCAGTAGCTGCCCTGAAAGGAGGTGGCCAGGCTGCACCATGCGACTGAAAGGAGACAGCAAACCCTGGCAAAGACCATGTATCATCTCCATTGCAAGGCAAGAATTAAGAGACCTTTATGATCACTTATCTGATCTTCTTGATAACACAGGCCAGAGAACTTTCCCAAAATAATCCACAGAGTCAGAGCAGATCTTTTAGAAAAACATCCAACCTTGATCTAAACATGGCATTGGTAAATTGTTCCAATTGCTCACTCGTTGCTGCAATAGAATCCATTAGAGAAAAACAGAAGGGAGGAAAACACAGGAAGGTTTCTTTTGTAAAAGTTTCTTCATGTTTTTTCATGGGGAAGTTAGAGGTCTCTGCTCCTCCCAGTCCATATAATCACCTACCATTATCCCTGTGTAATGAATAGTAGGTTTGGAACCCTCAACTGGAGGATCTCAAGAAGTCTGGTGGAATGCTTATGCCTCTGTGCTGGTTGCTAAGTTCCTTGTTTCTGTTTATCTTGCTGCAGCAGTGCAGCATTTTAAGTGTAAACCTGCCCTAAAGCTGAGAAAAGCCAAGGAAAATTGTGTAAAAAAAAAAAATAAAAAATAAAAAAAACAACCAGCAGCAAAACCCATGTCTTCACTCCCCTCCCCCAACCACACATGGATCACTAGTGTGACCACTGCTGGAATACTGTGTCCAGGTCTGATGCTTGCGAAAGGCTGTTGGTGTAGAGGGGGTTGAGAGGCAAGCCATGAGAATGATTAAAGGATTAGAAGCCATGCTTTATAGTGATAGACTCAAGAAGCTCAATTGATTTAGTTTAACAATGAAATATGGAAGAAAAATAACCTCTCTACTTCTTCCTGAGAGTCCCTTCTTTATGCTTGCTAGGATATCATTAGATTTTTGGTCACACCATCAGATTGGGAGCTATGTTCAGCTGACATCCATCATGACCTCCAAATAATTTTCAGAGTCATTAATTCCCAGGATAGAGTTTCCCATCCTATAATAATTGCCTATGTTCTTTGTATGTAAGAGTATACATGTATTACAGTGCAGATTGTTTGCTTGTGCCCGGTTTACAATGTTGTCCAGAGTGCTCTCTTCATAATTTCTCAATTTTTGTGTCACCTTCAAACTTTATCAGTGATGATTTTATATTTTCTTCCACAAATGTTAAACAGTAGAGGGCTAAGACCCGGTCCCTGAAGGACTCTACTGGAAACACACTTGCTAGATGAAAAGCCCCATTTACAATTTCATTTTGAGACCTATACATTAGCAAATTTTTTATCTGGTTAATGTATGCCAAAATAATTTTGTATCATTTTATTTTTTTAATCAAAATGTCATGTGATACTAAATCAAATGCCTTACACAATCCTATGTATATTATATCAATGCTACTACTTTTATCTGCAAAATTTGCAAACTCATTAAAATATATCAAATTAGGGCATGTCCACACGGTATTTAAATTGAAATAACACTGATCATTTCGATTTAAAGAAGGGTAGGTCCACAATACCTTTCCTCATATCAAAATGAGGAGCTTCCTCATTTCACTATAAGGAAAGTCATTTCAACATTATAAAACTTAGCTTTATATCAAAATGATAGTAAAATCGAAACACCTATATCAAAATAATGTGGTGTAGCATCATTATTTTGATTTAAATTTAGTTTAGATTTCCAGCCAGGTTTGACCTTCTTCCTGACCCTGGAAGGAAGGGCCAGCATTTAGTGCCCTGGCCGGGTGGGCGTGGGGGGACCCCTATGCCCAGCACCCTCCCTGCTGACTGGGCGCTGGAGAAAGAACCCCTGGCCTGGCTCCCCCAGCGCTGGCTGGACATGGGGAGAAGGGAACCCCATGCCTGGCTCCCAATGCGCTTGCCAGGCGCCCGGGTGAATGCATCTCCCCCCAGGACTCCCCCCAGTGCTTGCCAGTGTCTTCTCCCCCTGCCCCTGGCCAGTGGTGGCAGAGCTGGGTGAGGGGATGCTTTTCCCTACCACCCAGCTCACAGGGCTAAAGCCAGGCAGAGGATTAGGTGGTTGCATGGCCCATCTTGGAGGCCATGTTGCCACACCTCCCACAGTGCCCTTCTCCTAAATTGAACTAGCAAGTCCTGTCCATGGACATGCTAGTTCAATTTGGGTTTCTATTGGGGACCTTTTAAATCGATTTAACTTGAATCGATTTAATGGTTTTTATTTCAATTTAATTAAATTGATACAAGTTAAATTGATATATCCCTCTAATCATGGAAATAGCCTTAGTTTCACAGGATCTATTTTCCATATACCCATGCTGATTTGTATTAACTACTTTGCCTTCCTTTAATTCTTTATTAATTAACCCCTGTATCAGTCATTCTATTATCTTGCTTGGATTTGAGTCAGGTTGACAGGTCCATAACCATTCAAGTACTTCTAAAAATTTGCAGTCTACTGGAACTTCCCTGGTGCCACAAGACTTATTGAAAATCAACATTAACAATAAATCAAAATCCTCAGCCAGATCTTTTTATATTCTTGGTTTTATGTTATCTGGACCTGTTGATTTAAAAACGTCTAAAGTTAGTATCATTTGTTTAACATCTTCCAGAGATACCAGGAGAATGGAAGGAGTGTTATCATCAACATATAACAAGTGTATCATCCTTTTCCCTCTCAAATATATAACTGAAATATTTATTGTACCATTCTGCCTTTTCTGCATTATTATTGATAATTCTACCATTTTCATCTAGTAATCAACTGATAGCATTGTCAGAATTCTTTTTGTTCCTAATATATTTTAAAAACTCCTCCTTATTGTCCTAAACTCTGCCAACCATAGATTTCTCTTTCTTTCCCTTATCAATTTCCTGCAGTTCCTAACCTCTGATTTATGTTTTTACTGTCAACTTCTTGTTTTTACCATTTTTCTATTTCTCATATATCTGTCATTTATTTATTAGAACTCATTTTACTTCTTGTAAACTAGTGGTTTTTAAATTTTTTTCTTTCTTTTAAACCAGTACAGCCTTCTTCCTCAGATGCAGGTTTGTGGCTTTTGGGGCAATCTAGTAAGATGTTCTTAGATGATTTCCAATTATCATTCACATTTTTCTGGTTATATTCTTCTTCCCAGCTGATATGATTCAACTGTTTCCTGTCTTGCTAAACTGGCTCTATTAAAGCATTAGGCATATATATTCAACTTGCTCAATTATTTGTTCTGTATGATTATTTGTATCTTAGCTGCCATTAATTTTCAGTTCTGTAATCAGTTGCTCCTTATCTGTTAGGATGTGATCCAAAGAATTTTCTCTCTTCAACCCTTTTTAGTCAAGGAATTTTCATCTATAATGTTTAGAAATTCTCAGGATATTTTGGAACTGACAAGATGAAACCTCCAGCATATGTCACTTAAATTGTCTTCCTTCATTATCACACAGATTTCTTCTGCTGTACATTATAGATAGATGCATAAGTAGCTGGTCATCCTAGTGCAACTTGGTGGGTAGCATAAGACAGCTTCTACTGTCCGAATCTTATTGCTTTATCTGTTAAGACATTGATGCATAAGCATTCAAGATCAATTTCTTTTGAGTTATCAGTGACTCTGAAGCATTTTTTACAGAATGCTACTTCCTATCTCTTTTTTGTTGACTCCATGATTCCTAAATAGTTATAACTATTGATTTTAACATTCCAGTTGTGTAAATCATCTCAACAGGCTTCAGTAATATCAAGTAGACTGAGCTTATGCTCATAAATGAGCAATTCAGATTTCTCTTGTTTGATAGCTGGGCTCCCAGAATTGGTACACCGGCAATTCAAGAATTTCTTCTCTTCATGTTCTTTTGTTTCCTGATTAATTTTGTTCCCAACATCTCAATTTTATTGAGATTTCTCATATCTTTCCTTTTTTACCCTCCACTTCTTCTGCTAGCTTATCCCCCTCCTGATGACTCTAGCCTGCCTCTCCCAAATTCAGCGCCCCTGCCTTTTTCTGAAGTGGAAAGCATCAAAACTAGAAAGTCGCCCTCTCCCCATAAAATATGGACCAATGTTCCAAAGAACTAAAGCCTTCCACCCTACATTGCTTGCTTAGCTAGTTGTTTGTTTCTGAATTCTTCTGCCTTCTGTATTCTTCATTTGTGGGATAGTAAGGATCTTAGAGATGATTGCCTGGACAATCTTCTTGTTCAGGGTGCTTTTGAGTTCTCTATGGAAAATTCTGCAGTGCAACATCATTGGAGCCAATCTAAACCATCACCAGTGGATCCTTTCATGTTGACTTCAGAAGCCAATGCAATCAGAGTGGCATCTTATGTCTTGGCTCCTGGGAAGCAGAACAATATCCTTGGCTATGTCTACACTACGGATCTCAGGAAAGTTGGCTTAATAAGCTTGACTTAAAATCAACTTTATAAAGTCAACTTAAGAAAAGGGACACCCCTTGACTTAAGTTGACTTTATAAAATCAACTTAAAAGACTCTATTGCACTAAGTCAACTTATATTAAATTGACTCTAATGGCCACATTGTGTTAAGTCAACTTAATAAAGTCAAATTAACCCTTAAAGTCAACTTTAAGCATAGTAGTACTTAAGTCAACTTAATGAACTCCAAATGTGCCCAGGGAGATGCTTAAGTCAACTTAAGCCCCTAGTATAGACACAGCCCTTGTGTCTACCTATCCCTTGCAAAAGGTTTTCTTCAATTCATCTGCATATTGAATCTCAAAGCAAGGATCACCCGTCTTCCAAGGACAATTAGAGAACTTTTTGTGTGCAAGCTTGATTTTCATGAAAGTTGCACCAAGCCATCTACAAATGTATCCCATAAATTTCTCCATTCCCTTGGACCTGCTAGATCTTGAGAAGTATTTTCCAAAGTTTCCACATGTAGACAAGGTATTGATTTGAAAATTCTATCTGTGTGGATTTCCTCCTGGTCCTCTTTTCTTTCATCTCCAAGCCTGTCCATCCTCATCTGTTTCCAGCCATGTAGATTGCTACTGTCACCTCCTGCCTCAGGTGGTCGTGAACCACCAGGCCTTCTTTCTACTTCATCCTTCTACAATTTCTTGGTAGCAAGCTCCATTTTTCCTTGAATCTGAAATACTGTTTTTCTCCCCAAACCTGTCTGTCTAGGAACTCCTCAGTTTTTCTAATTCTCAAAAGCATCTCAACTTGCACATCCAGTCCAAGAATTTTGTCCTCCTACCCAGCACCAACTTGTCACCTAATGCACAGGAAATCACTTGCATCTTCAGGCGGGAAAGAAAACATGGTACAATTACTAGAAGGCTGAGTTAAATAAAAATAGAAAGAGAATAAATATAAACAAGATAGTTTGTATGATGTAAATAATATGAAAGGATAACCTACTATATGTTGTATTGCTATTTTTCCAGTGTGCTAATGATCTGCTTGAGTTAGCACCTCCAACTAGAATACATCAAGGTGTTGACTTGAACCTTTAAATATGTGTTCCAGTGATGTCACCATCCCCGTTGTGTCACTGGCCATCTTGATATTGCACATAGCACCACAGTTGAAAGGAAACCTCTCACACTTGCTCTTGAAACTCTATTTTAAATTCCTCTGTTCACTGCTCTCACATTTGCCTAGCAAGTAAAATTTTATATTAGGTCTTATTTTAACTGAGCTCAACTCCACTTTGCACTATCAGAGAGCCGTTAACCATTCAAAGACTCAAACAGCTAGGCTGATCTAAGTCCTAAATTCTAGAATCTCATGGCTTTTTACCAAGGCACACTACTTACTCATGTCTTAGATATTACTAGTTAAGATCATGGTTCCAATGGGCTTTTGAAATTCCTACTAGAATTAAAGAGTGATTTCATAGGCACAAAGTATACGTCTATAAGTATTGTAAACCCTCACTTGAGCCCACCTTTAAGCCTAATCTCTATTTCATCCACATGCCAGTTATGTTAAGCCAGGGCTCAGAATTAGGGCCCCTGGACCCTGCAGGGTTAGTGGATCCAAGTCTGTGTTAAGTTGGGACCTTGGATACAAGCCCTATTGCCTTCTATTGTGTACACAGTTTCAGCTTCGCTCAAGTCCCAGAAGTCCTCTGGATGTATCCTGGAAGTGAATGCCTGGCTGCGAAGATGGTGTCATCAGGAAGGATTTGGCTTCCTTGACCATGGAGTCCTGTTTCAGGACAGAGGATTGACAGGCAGAGATGGCCTTCACCTGTCCAAGAAGGGGAAGAGCATATTTGGGCACCGACTGGCTGACCTAGTGAGGAGGGCTTTAAACTAGGTTCAAAGGGGGAAGGAGACCAAAGCCCACAGGTAAGTGAGAATGTGGGTGATCTGGGGGAAGGGATGAAACTTGGGGGGTGCTGGGCCTGTAGCACCAGGAGTAAAAGAGAAGGTAGTTGGAACATGGGGGGGAATCAAACAAATGTCTTAAGGGCTCTACTGAAGACCCAGTACGCAAGGAGAGTGGGGGAGGAGAACTCCTAGAAAAAATGCAAGGAGGTTTATGTAATAGAATTGGAAATCAACATGACAAAATAGGGCAATCGGCCGGGTATCTTAGGTGCCTATACACTAATGCGAGGAGCCTGGGAAATAAGCAAGAAGAATTGGTAATACTAGCGCAGACAGGGAACTATGATATCATAGGAATAACAGAGATGTGGTGGGATAGTCTGCACGACTGGAGTTCTGCCATGGATGGTTATAAACTGTTCAGGAAGGACAGGCAGGGAAGAAGAGGGGGAGGAGTAGCACTATATGTAAAAGAGCACTATGAGTGCTCAGAGGTCCATTATGGAAGTGGAAGCATGCCAGTAGAAAGTCTGTGGGTTACATTGAGAGGGGAATGCAACAGGGGGGATGTTGTGGTGGGTGTCTGCTATAGACCACCAAACCAGAAGCAGGAGGTGGATGAGGTGTTCTATGGACAACTAGCGGAAGCTTCTAGATCACAGGCCCTGGTGCTCATGGGGGACTTCAATTTCCCTGACATCTGCTGGGAGGCCAATACAGCAGTACATGGGCAATCCAGGAAGTTTTTAGAGAGTGCTGGGGACAACTTTCTAGTACAAATGCTAGAGGAACCAACTAGGGGCCTTGCACCGCTCGACCTACTGCTCACAAACAGGGAAGAATTGATCAGGGACGTAGAGGTAAATGGCAAGCTAGGCAGTAGTGACCATGACATGGTTGAGTTCAGGATGCTGATTAAAGGAAGGAAGGAAAGAAGCAAAACAAAAACCCTGGACTTCAAAAAAGCAGATTTTGGCTCCCTCAGGGAACTGATGGGTGGGATCCCTTGGGAAGCTAATCTGAAGGGGAAAGGAGTCCAAGAGAGTTGGCTATATTTTAAAAAAACTCTGCTAAGGGCACAGGAAGTTGCCATTCCAATTAGGAGAAAGAACAAACATGTGAGGCAGCCAGAATGGCTTAGCAGAGAACTCTGCTCTGAGCTTAAACATAAAAAGGAAGCTTACAGGAAGTGGAAGCTTGGTCAGATGTCCAAAGAGGCATATAAAGATATTGCTAGGGACTGCAGGGATAAAATCAGAAAGGCCAAAGGACAAATGGAGTTGCGGCTAGCGAGGGATGTAAAAGATAACAAGAAGAGGATCAGGGATGGTGTAGGCCCCTTGCTGAATAGGGCAGGCATCCTTGTGACAGAGGATGAGGAAAAAGCTGAAGTGCTCAATGCATTTTTTTCTTCAGTTTTCACAGGCAGGGTCAGCTCCCAGCCCACTACCATTGGTGTGGCAGATGGGAGAGAAGAAGACAGGCCCTTGGTGACGGAAGGTCAGGTTAGGGACTGCTTAAAGAAGCTGGATGTGCACAAGTCCATGGGGCTGGACGAACTGCATCCAAGGGTGCTAAGGGAACTGGCCGATGAAATAGCCGCACCGCTGGCCATTATCTTTCAAAACTCAGGGAGAACGGGGGAGGTGCCAGAGGACTGGAAAAAAGCAAATGTAGTGCCTATTTTCAAGAAAGGGAAAAAGGAGGATCCAGGGAATTACAGACCAGTCAGCCTCACCTCAATCCCTGGAAAAATTATGGAGCAGATTCTCAAAGAATCCATCCTCAAACACTTAGAGGGAAAAAAAAGGGATCAGGAACAGTCAGCATGAATTTACCAAGGGTAAATCATGCCTGACCAATCTCATTTCCTTCTATGATCAGATGACTGGTTTTCTGGATGCAGGAAGCACCGTTGATGTGCTATACCTTGATTTTAGCAAGGCTTTTGATACAGTTTCCCACAGCATTCTCATTGGCAAATTAAGGAATTATGGGTTGGATAGGTGGACTATAAAGTGGCTAGAGAACTGGCTAGATCAACGGTTTCAGCGTGTAGAAATCAATGGTTCCATGTCTAACTGGCAACCAGTCACAAGTGGTGTGCCCCAGGGGTCGGTCCTGGGGCCGGTTCTGTTCAACATTTTCATCAATGATCTGGATGATGGAATAGACTGCATTCTCAGTAAGTTTGCGGATGACACCAAGCTGGGGAGACCAGTAGACACGTTGGAGGGCAAGGACAGGATTCAGGGAGACCTAGATAAATTGGAACAGTGGGCCAATAGAAATCTTATGAGATTCAGTAAGGACAAGTGTAAAATCCTGCATCTGGGATGGAAAAACCCCATGCACTGCTACAGGCTGGGAAACATTCAGTTAAGTAGCAGCAGTGTAGAAAAGGACCTGGGGGTCATGGTGGATGGGAAGCTGGACATGAGTCAGCAGTGTGCTCTTGCTGCCAAAAAGGCCAATGGCATACTGGGCTGCATCAAAAGCAGTATTACCAGCAGATCAAGGGATGTGATCCTTCCCCTCTATTCTGCACTGGTGAGGCCACATCTAGAATACTGTGTTCACTTTTGGGCTCCCCACTACAAAAAGGACAGGGACATGCTAGAGAGAGTTCAGAGGAGGGCAACCAAAATGATTAAAGGGCTGGGGCACAAGCCCTATGAGGCAAGACTGAAAGCATTAGGCTTATTTAGTCTGCAGAAGAGAAGATTGAGGGGGGATTTGATAGCAACCTTCAACTACTTGAAGGGATGCTCTAAGGAAGATGGAGCTCGACTGTTCTCGGTAGTAACGGAGGACAGAACGAGGAGCAATGGTCTCAAGTTGCAGTTAGGGAGGTCTAGGCTGCTAGCACCTCTGCTTAACATGCAGAAGGTCCTGGGTTCAATTCCCAGGAGGTTAGATTTGATGATCTCACGAGGTCCCTTCCAGCCCTATGATATGATAAGTTCCACAGAATTAGAAAAAACTTTTTTACTAGGAGAGTGGTGAAGTCTTGGAATGAGCTGCTGAGGGAGGTGGTGTAGTCTCCATCTTTGGAGGTGTTTAAGGCCTGGCTGGACAAAACCCTGACAGGGATGGTTTAAGTGGGAGTGGTCCTGCCTCTGGCAGGGGGTTGGACTAAATGACCTATGAGGTCCCTTCCAACCCTATGATTCTATGATTAAAGTTTCTTAGTCTTGATAGTGGACACCTAATGATCAGTGTGGATACCAGTGAGACATGATATGCCTGATTTGCAGATCAATAAGGTTTAATGTGCAAGGTTTTCTATAAACATACTAGGACACTTGTGGCACTTTTAAAGACTAACAAACTTATTTATCACATGAGGTTTTATGGGAGAAATCCCACTTCATCAGCCACTTGAACATGGAGAAATTACAGAATGAGAGGAAAAATAAATGCAGGGAAGTGTAAGTCATAGGATCGGGTCAGACTAGTTCAACAAACCAAAGCAGTTGTTTAGATTCAGGTAGTGTGGCACAACATATTAGGAGTAGGGGAGGTATGGAGGGGGCAGAAGGTTGGTCCAACCAACAGCACCTCCCACAGAATCAGGCACCGATGGAGAGTGCCCCTTTGTTTTTATACCTCTTCTATACACAGTTTTCAGTTAATTACCTCTCCACCAATTATCATATTCTAGTTTTCCATATGTGGTTCTCATCCTTAACTACATTCCAGTTGCACCACAATAACAAGGGTCAGCAAAACAACATCTGGTGATAGGAAGGGCAGGGAGAATATATGTTCCTTGGCAGTGGAAAAGTGCACACCTAGACATCACTTGTTATTCCCATCACATTATCTATGTGCAGCTGCCGGAATATATGCTATGTATTTTTTCTTGTTATATGTCATGGTATGCAGAAACTCAGACATCTGAAAGGTTACTTAGTATCCTATTTGTCTCTGCCAACTGGAAGATTGCATGCTGCAGGGGGTCAGAATAGTCAAGCCAGCAACTGCAACTATGCTAAGCATTTAGGACAGGTGTCATGCATGGGCCTCCACCACCAGGGGCAACCTCCTTAGTCCTCTCTGTGTTGACAATCTGTGATGCAGTCTATTGAAAATGGAAGCCACACCTCCCTTTGCAAATGGCAGTAGCTCAGATCAGGGATAACCCAATTTCCACTGAGCATCAGTCTGTAAGAGAGCTGCGGAGGTTTTCAGTGGAGCCTAATCAGAAGAAGCCTTTTGCAAAGAGAGCTGCTTTCTGGTTACAGGAGCAGAGCCAGATTTTGGTGAATCTCTGGTGTGAGGCCAGCACAACTTTGGGCTTCAGCAAAAGCAAATAGAACGACCACACATAGCAGCAGATAGCTAAAAACCAGGCAGCTTTGCAGATTTTCCAGCTTGGTGATCACTGCAGGGAATGAATTAAGAAGCTGAAGAGTGAATATAGAAACTTGCCAGCAAAATGCCCATTTTATGATGACTTCTACTGGGTCCTGTGTATTGTACACAGCATAAAGCTTACTATTTTTCCTGGAGACCTGGTGAGCTATGATAGAACGCTGCTGTCCCCTGAACCCAGCTAGGGACTGACTGCAGTGAGCAGCAGACTCTCAGCTGGGACCGTGAACAGACTTTTATAATGACACCAGTCCCCGAGGTAGCTCAACAGGATAATCTCGATCCCTGCTGAAAGCAGCTATTTCAGCCCTCCCTTAACTGAGGAACAGTCTGCTGCTGAGCCCACTGAGAACACAGAGGAGAGAAAAGCCATCCCAGAGTCTAGGAAGTTTATGATTCAAATGAAAAGTTTACTATTGTGTTAATGGGAGGGATGTCTGATTAACTGACAAGGCAAAAATTGTAAGCCCCAGCTGAGAGCATTTGGTCAGCAATGCTGGACTGTTTTACAATATCTATGGGATCCCCTCTGCCCAGCTATATGAACTTCAGAATGGTGAATTTGCATTTCACAGTTTGGAACACAGCTGCAGAAGTTATTTTAACTGCTAAGTCATAAAGATTTGCTATGGGTGTTCTTGTTTTCCTTGGAGCATTTGGGACTTTGCCAGTCTGCAATCATTCCTCCTGTGCTTATTGCAGCTGCCAGTGAACAGTGAATTGAGTGTGTGAGTTTGAGAAACTGAATTCTGTTTCCAAAGATAACCCATTTCAGTTAAAGATAATCTCTGCAGAGGTGGAGGAAAGCTGGAGACTTCAGAGAATTTTGTGTTCAACAGTAATAGGGTAAACCATGCATGCTCTAACACATCATCATCATCATGTTTATTCCATCATGGATTAGGACCCGATCCTGGTTGTTTATAGCTGCAAACTTCTCCTGAAGCACGACTACCTGATGGTTTGTGACATTGTAGAGAACAGTATATTTTCCTGGCCTACCTGTTTGACTGACTATTCCGCTCCATTCATCAGTGTACTGTTTGGTTACTATCAGTTTAAACATTTGTGCTGCATGGACAGCACGTTTCCCTCCAGCATCTTGGAATAACATCTCTCTCTGCCAGTAGGGCACCATAAGAATTATGTTCTCCAATATACAAAAGGTTTGAAATGAAAAAGCCTTTTGTCATGAAGGCATGATATGCTCCCCGCTCCAGCACCAAAGCAATCCATTAGTAAATTTTATGAAGCAGAGTACAGCCTTTATGTCTAAACATACCATTGACCTTACACTTCTGTAACTACAAATAACAAGACTGAATGCAAAGGCAATGTAAGGACTGAAGTATCCCCTTCACAATTTGTGTAGTTCACTCTAAAACTGTTACATTTTATGCCCTTGGTGCTCCATAATTATTAATTCTGTGCACCTCCATGGAGCTGTTTTACACAGTAATCCTCTGTTTCTTGTCCTATTTCAGGTCTGAAAATCAACACTGCCAAGTGTTCTTTAGGAACTCCCTCCCTGTCTCAGTGTAACCTCACAGACCATTCCAAGAGGAATGGCTTCTGTGAAGAACTCATGGTCAGTGTTGTTGAGATGACAGATCAGCAGTTGCAGTACCTGAAGAAGAAAACTGAAAGACAGGCTAAACCAGGGGTCTCAAACTCAAATCACCACAAGGGTCACATGAGGACTAGTACAGGGCTGCATGAAGACTAGTACATTAGACCAATGACCACACTACTGAAATTTTTTCATACGATGATATTGCAAATATTGGTATCAATAGTGTTGTTTCAGGCCACAGGAAATAGTTTTGGGGCCGTATGTGGCCCATGGGCCACATGTTTGAGACCCCTAGGCTAAACGGGCTGACAGGCGTGCAGACAGGCAGAGGCTCACTATCTAGCTGGAGGAGTGCATTCAGCGAGGGGCAGGCACTGGTGCAACAATTCCTGGAACATCATGGCTAAGAGAGGAAGACAAAGAAGAACACAGAGAACTATTCCTTCAGCTCTGGTCAATAATGATTGCAAGAGTACCAGCCCTACTAGCCTCTCCCACACATAATGTGATGTCCATACAATGTATCCTCAGCCCAGCAGTAGTTTACACAACTCCATGACAGGACACCCCATGCATTCAGGACTGATGAACACTTGGGGAGGGGAACCAAATCCTCTTCAGTCTTCCTTCTTCAAGTTCTCCTTAATGGAAACCTGATCTCCTACTCGACAACAAAGCGAGAGCTAATCATGTAAATGGCAACAGACTCAAATCCCACTCTAACCCTAGGCTTACAGTGCTATGCAGATGTAGCTCAAGTTGAGTTAGTCATCTAACTCTCATTGAGAGTCAATAGGAGCTGCGGTGTGAGGCAGATTTTTAACAGTATGGCTGCACCTAAAGTTATTGAAAGTGACCTACTGGGATTTTCAAAAATGCCCATGAGTTCAGCAGGGTCCAGGTGCTTTTGAAAATCTCATTAGACAGTCATCTGAATCTTAGGTGCCTACATACATTAAAAATCTGACCATGGGTGCAATAGGAAAAATATTTGCAAAGCTGCTGAGTTGAGCTAAGCATTCCAAAGAAACGTTTTGATTCTGAAAAAGTCCTTTACAATATATTTTCTCTTTCATTCCTTCTCTCATTGGCTATGTCTACACTATAAAAGCTAAGTCAACTTTATTAAGTCGACTTAATAAAGTCTACTTAAAGTCGACTTTAAGTAGACCTTATTAGGTCAACTTAGTGAGTCCACACTGCATTAAGTCAACTTTATAAAGTCAACTTTAAATGGGTCCCCTGGCTTAAGTCAACTTTATAAGTGGAAGTTATAAAGCCAACTTTACCTGATGCTAAAGTTGACTTTATTGCCCTGCAATGTAGACAGAGCTTTCTTTAAGTCGACTTAAGGGCCCTTAAGTCAACTTAAACACACAGTGTAGACATACACATTGTGATGTTCAAAGAGTGCTGCTGCTGCTTCTTTATTTTTTAGTGCTTCCTTCTTGTTTAACACAGTTCAATACTGTATTTGCCTTTCTAACCCTGCTGCTCTATGATTGTGTTCTTCTGGTTCCACATAAGGTATGTGGTTGTCTGGTCAGTTCGTAATGCTGCTGTTTGTAACCCTGAGGTTCTATTATAGATGTATTCATCTGATTAAGTGTGTAGGGGTATGTCTACACTGTGTGTTTAGGTCAACTTAAGGGCCCTTAAGTTGACTTAAACAAAGCTCTGTCTACATTGCAGGGCAATAAGTTTGACTTTAGCATCAGGTAAAGTCGACTTTATAACTTCCACTTATAAAGTCGACTTTACAATTAAGTCAACTTTATTAAGTTGACTTAAGGCAATGTGGACTTTAAAGTTGACTTAATAAAGTCGACAACTGTAAAGTGAACTTTATAAAGTCGACTTAAGCCAGGGGACCCATTTAAAGTTGACCTTATAAAGTTGACTTAATGCAGGGTGGACTCACTAAGTCAGCTTAATAAGATCTACTTAAAGTCGACTTTAAGTAGACTTTATTAAGTTAAGTTGACTTTGCTTTCATAGTGTAGACATAGCCTTGTAGCCCACAAAAGCTTATGCCTGAAGAAATCTGTTAGTCTTTAAGGTGCCACAGGACTCTTATTGTTTTTGCTGTACACAGACTAACATAGCTAGCCCTCTGGAAATTTTTTGTATTGATTTAGCTGCTTTCCTTACTAACATAATTGTAGATTATGGTCCTGATTCTCCTCTCCCACCAGTGTTGTAATGGTGTAACTCCATGTGCCTCAGTCAGATTTCTCTTGACTCACACCAATCAAAGTGAGAAAAGAGTTAGCTTCTGTTTCTAGAATGGCACTTGCACTACTTGTTATAATCTTATTTTGATTTCTTTTTCATTTCAAACTTCCCTCATCATCTATCCCTACAGATCCTCATGGAGAATGCTGTGGAGGCAGGCAGAGACAGGTTGGTGAAAATTTGTTGGTGGAAGGTTCCCTTGGAATCAGCCAATTTTTTCTGCGTTGGTTGAACAGTGAAATGGATGTGGTGACCTAATTAGACATGGCTAGACAGACTGGGCTAATCATAGTTCTTTTGTTTTCTTAATGTCTTTACAAATTATGACAAGGCCTTAACTGAAATTTATCAGCATAGTGCCAGTGAATTGAATGGAGACTGCAAATTACACCTGCTGAGAATCTGTGTTAAGATAACCACTGTTATGCTCTTCAGAAAGCAAACCTTGTAAATCCATATGGTACAGTTTGCAACTTACAGAGATACTGTGACAATCTCAGAATGTATTTGGATGAAAATTATTTGGTGTGTTCACAAGATGAACATTGACCTAAAGCTGCACTCAATTTACGGTTTCTTCTTAACCACTTAAAGAGTTTTTAAAATGTGCTATCTTTCTATTAACACGTTAGTTAATGACTAAGGCCAGGTCTACACTCAGAAGTTAAGTTGACCCATTTTGTCATTTGGGATGTGAAAAATTCACACCCTTGAGTAATGTGGTTAAGTGAACCTAACCTCCAAGGTAGATAGCACTAAGATACTAGCAGAATTCTTCCATCAACCTAGATACCATCCTACACGGAGATGGATTAACTATAGTGATAGGAAAACCCCTCCCGGCTCTGTAGTAAGTGACTCACTTGAAGCACTGCGGCAACAGAGTTGTAGCATTTTAGGGTAGGCATTACCTTAATATATTTAAAGCTTAAGGCAAAACCTAAGGTGATAACACAAACAGATCATTAACATGCTGGAAAAAACACAACTGCAACATAAAGTATGTTACCTTCCCCACATACTGTATTTCTTTCATTCTAACTATTTCATGTATATTTATTCTTTGCTTTATCCTTTTTTATAATTGTATTAGATAATAAAGGTTTATCATAACTGATCAACTGAGATGCTATTTTTATAGTCAATATACTATAATTCTGGTATATTTTTTATTTGCAAATGTTCTTGATTGGTCATTTTAAAAGGCACTATATTGTACTCCAGATAGGAATATTTATATTTCCCCATGTATGGTCATGCTTGGTGTAGCCGGGAGCTTTGGCTGCCCTCTGAGCCTGAGCCAGCAAACTGGCCCGAGCGCCCTCCCTGGCCAGACTGGGGAACTACAACCCTTAAGCCCCGGAAGCGGAGGGGCGGGGCCCGAACAGGAAGGGGAAGTATAAAAGCCCATGCCAGAAGCTCATTTGGGGCTGAGCTCCTGGAGTGGCAGGTTGGGCCGGCCTGCAGGGAGTTGGTGCAGAGCAGGCAGACCCGAACTTGCCACAGGTTCACTAACCAGTCTGCTGAACAGGGTAACAGCCCACCTAGCCTCCCAAGACCGGGCGATTGGGAAGGGAACCCGGAGGCTGCAGACTGGGGAGGCCATTTGAGAGCAGGCCGGTCCTTGAGGTGATGAGCGACCGCCGAGCCATACCCCGGGGAGGCCAAGGATCCCATAATCTACAGTCCCTGTGACCTGGAGAAGCTCCCTTCGGCAGATGAGGAAACCCTCGCTGAGCGTGGACCCCAGGACCTTGAGGAACTGCCCCTGGCTGAGGAGACTGATGGGTATGGACCCCAGGACCTTGAGGAATTGCCCCTCGCTGTGGACTCCGCAACATACCCGGACCTACCTCCGACAGATGCAGAAGGATTCGGGGCGATCCCCCCGGCCAGCTACGAGGGGGACACGGAAGACGTCTACCACCTCTGGAAATAAGTACCTGGACTTGAGGAGGGGGTGGGTGGAGGAAGTGGCCCAGGGAGGGCAGTGAGTTTGGAAGGCCCCGTGCCAGTGTGTTACGATTGGGGACCCCGCTGGCCCAGTGACTCTCCTCAGGGTCACTGGTAGGGCCCTGGGCTGAGATGCAGTGGAGCGGGTGGGCCTGCATCTCCCTTTCCCCAACTTTCCTCCCGTGGAGCCTAACCAGTGGAGGCCCTACGGAAACCCCGAACTGCCCGGACTTTGTGTGTTTTGCCCGCCCCGCCCAGGGGGCCGGGCTGGGCCA
>ML681994.1:51212643-51344771 GCA_007922195.1 Podocnemis expansa | reverse complement strand
CTTTGTGTGTTTTGCCCGCCCCGCCCAGGGGGCCGGGCTGGGCCACCGGACTTTGTAACCAGCTTGTGCAGCAAGGGCTCAAGCCAGAAACCAGTCCACACCCAGGAGGGCCGCCTCACCGGCTAACTTCCCCCTACATTACCGACAGGAGGCGCCCTCCTGCCTGACCAGCGGCGCCAAAGATGTACACTTGGTATTTGAAATTTTTACAGAAACATGGGCCAGGTTCTGGTCCAGATGAACATGTGTGAGAATCAGTCATTTTACTGAGGTTAGTACTCCCATCAATGTACTTCTTATGAAAGGTCAGAGTTTGGAAATATTAGTGTGTTGGCTAGGCATCATGAGACAGACCATCAGAGCTACACCAGTTTACCTCAGCAGAGGATCTGGATCCATACTTTGCCAAGCATGTTACCTCACAGATTTAGGGAATACAAAATAGTGAGAACCAAAAAGACAGCATGTGTATCAAACTGCCAAAACCTAATGGGGCCTGTAAGAAGCTCTGTTTTCAGAGGAAGTTCCTGCGTGATTGATTGAATCCTTGTTGTCTCTAATAAGGGTCTCACCTTGGGTATGTCTCCACTGTAGCCTTAGGTCAACTTAAGAAAGGTTAAATCAACCTATAGACCCCCCACAGCCTCAATGGGCTTTTATTAAGTCAACTTAAGCACCTCCTTAAGTCGACTTAGTAACACCACCTCTTAAGGTCAACTTAGCACTTAAGTCAACCTTATTAAGTTGACTTAAGCAAGTGTAGATGGGGAATAGCCCTTAAGTCAACCTAATTGGCCTGCAGGCCCCTTCCCAGAGTTCCTGGCCACCAGTAAGGGCTGACCTAGCACCTGTCAGTGTGGATGCGGGCAGTTGACAGGAGTTTCCAATGGGGATGATCTAAGCTGACTGAACAAGGTCAATTTTAAGTCGACTTATAGTTGATCTTGTTAAGTTGCCTTAGTGGAGCCTCCAGTTTAGACACACCCCTTAAAAGGTATAGGCACGCTGTCCAGTTAAGAACTCAGAAGTTCAGATTTTTTTCTCAACTTTATTTGAGCTTGTATGAAGTGTTTGAGTCTGTTAAGAGGCTGAAAACATCACAAGATATTAAATATTTCCTGACTCCAGTAAGACCAGAAGTACCATGGGGACAGGATTCCTTGAGCCATTTTAATTATTCCTTTCCTGGCTGGGAATTGCAATCTCACATCAAAATGCAAAAATAATGAAGGTCAAGGTAAATTTAGCTGACCTTTTTTAATTCAGTTCACGTACTGAGTGAAGATTTGGGTCAGTTCATATGTCAACTGAAGCACAGCACAAGTCTCCAGTTCTGTCCTTTACTGCATTGCCTTGATTTGCTCTGATTTCAGACTCACATTTAAAGCTAAGTTTCAAAGGGGCAACAGTGTTAGTCTAGTCCAGCAAAAGAAGCAAGGAGTCCTGTGGCACTTAAAGACTAAAAAATTTATTTATCGCATGAACTTTCATGGGAGAAAATCCCACTTCAAACGCTTTGAAAGCTTCAAAGTGCTTGAAGAAAAGCGGGATTTTCTCCCATGAAAGCTCATGCAATAAATAAATTTGTTAATCCTTAAGTGCCACGGGACTCCTTGCTTCTTTTACATTTAAAGCTGTGTGTGTTCAGCTGAGAGAAGTAGATCAGACTTTTATGGGAGCAGATAGCACTTCAAAAATTCAAAACTGTGTGGATTCCACTCCCAGTATTCTCCTCTCTAGATGGACTAAAGAGCAATATTAATGAGTTATTGCTAAATACAGGGAGAAAGTGGATGTTCCCATGAGGATCTGTGAGACTATACCCTAAATCTGCTGTTTCTGGACCAACTGCTGAATCCACACTATCATCCCAATTCATCTGGCACAGCAGTGATTGATGGACTGTGACCTTTGTGGAAGCCAGGTACCACAGGAAGGGCCACCCACAGAGGGCCTGAACAGCAGTGCTTGTAAGTCTCGACTGGTCCACAGACACTATTTAAACATGAGGGGTGGGAACCTACGAAGTTGCCTGTGTAACTAGATGGCTCCCTAGATGGCTGCTAAAACAGATGCTTTTCCTTTGCCTTACTTTGTTACCTGTCTCTTCTGTTTCCATGTCTGACCTGTGATTCCAGCCCTATTTTCCTAGCCTGACTCCAATGCTACCCATGAGGCCTGACATTCCTGGTTATCACAGATTTGGCATGTTTTATGAAACACTAGAAAATGGCAGGAACAGAGTAGAATCAGTCAAAATCATAAGTAATTTAGATGTGAGGTTTTTTTTGACTGTGCTCTTTTAGATCCAGAGGTTAAAGGAAGCTGAAATGGCGTAGAACGCCATCTTGGGGCCCACTGTTTTTAGGGGCTCAGCATTCCAGGACCCCTAAAAATAGGAAATGGTGCCAGAATGCTGTGTTCCAGGGCCCACCATTTAAACATAGCAGGTCCCAGAATGCGGCATTCTGGTTCCATTTTCTATGTTTAGGGGCCCGAATGCTGGGCCCCTAGAAATAGCAGACCTCAGAATGGTGTTCCTCTGCGTTCCAGGAGGCAAGGGGGGATGCCCAGACAGCCTGCGAATGCACACTCTGCTTGGCAGCAAAAGCCTCCAAACACAGCCTGCAGGCCACGTATCGTATATATTCATGTATAAGCCAAGACTTTTGCACCTGAAAATTAGCTTCAAAACAGGCAGTCATCTTATACACAGGCCAGTACAGTAGACAGCCTCAGCCCAGGAGTTTCACTGGGTATGTTCCAGGCTGGAGCCCCAGTGTGACCAGGGCAGCCTTCTCGGGCAGTCAGCCTGGGCTGGGGTTAGAGTTTGGAGAGGACCCTGGCATCTGGATCGGCCAGGTAAAGGGGCCCTGGGGGGGGGTTGGCCTGGAGGTTGGGGTTTGGGATTAGCGGGCCAGAGAAGCAGTGGAAGGGCCCGGGGGTTGGAGGGAGTGTCTGGAAGGCTGGGAAAAGTGGTGGCAGGGGTTGGGGGGTGACAGGGAAGGGGGCGAAAGCAGTGTTGGGGAACAGAGGAACAGCAGTGGGGAGTGGAGAATGTGGTGGCGAGCAGGGGAACAGACAGAGCAGGGGGACAGCAGCAGGGAGTGGAGAGAGCAGCGGGGGACAGTGGACAAGCAACAGCAGGGGGTTAGGGAGGGTGTCAGGAGCTCCGAGGGAAGACAGCAATGCTGGGTGGGGGTTTTAGGGGCCGAGGCCAAAAGGGGACTTCAGTTTATACACAGGGCACCCATTTTTGTGGTTCAGAATTGGGGGGTTGGCTTATGAACAGATTGGCTTGTACATAAGTTTATATGATAGTTTCTGCCCACTGTGCAACTGCCTGTGAGTGCTGGGGCGGCCTGGCTTGTGCTGGGAGGTGGGTATTGGGGGGCAAGGGAAGGATTTTGGGGACAGGGGAATGTATATTGGGAGCAGAAGCTAGGGTGGGGGGGAGGCTTTTGGGAGACAGGATCTGGGGTGGGGGGCTGGCATGGGGGGGGGCAGGAGCTGGGGTGAGGCCTGGTGTTTGCAAGCCCGGACGTGCTGAAGGGGGCCCCGGACATGTGGGAGGGTTACAGGGCCTGCAAAATTATACTCTAACCCATTTAGATCTGTATCTCTCATCTGCCCAATGAAGAGACTTCTCTCATTATCAGCACAACCTATTTTTCAGACCATTTCTTGTACTTTTGGGAGGTCTAACAGAAAGAAGGAATTGTCACAAAGATGTATGTCCTACCTTATTGTAAGACCACGTGTGGCAGGCAGTTGGACAGACAGCTGGCTCACATAAGTAAAAAGAGGAAGTGAGGCAAGAACAGATGAAATGCTATCGTGACTGGTAATTTTTTCCTCCCCTAAACGTGGTCTGGGACAGATGAATTTTTTAATTTTGGAATGGTGGGAGTCTCAAAGAGAAAAAGAAAAATGGTAAAGTTGTTATTGCCATTTTTTTCAGTCAGCTTGTATGGTAACCAGCTACATCTCCCATTGTTCTCAGTTGCCTTAATCCCAGATGGTGAAAGGTAACAATTAACAGAGGTCATTTTGCTAGCATTGAAGGTTGTTTTTATTGTAAGTGTTCAGTTTGGAAAACTGTGGATTTAATACTGCTCAATGGATAGTTTGAATGAGATGGTCAAATTATTCTGGATTCTGCTGTCAAATAACTATTAATATTTTATAGTTACTTGGTGATACAGATATTACACTTAAATAATGTGATTTGCTTTGGTGTCTGCAATCTAATTTTCATTTTATTAGCTCTAGTTATTTCATTCCCTTAGGTACATTTGACATGTCTCTAGAGTGCATATGGGAATGGGCAGAATGGAGTGACAAATGTTATGGGGTCATTTATTTTCCCCTTACATGTTACCTTCCACTTTCAGATCTTCATGTATTGGGTGTGGATACTAAATTAGGAACTACTCTTACTATTATGATTTGGTCTGGTGCTATGGATTCTCACACAATGCTCATCTGTGGAGAAATTTGATCCTCATTTAGAAAATTTTCCTTGGTTCTACAACATTTTCAGTATTTTTTAAAAATATTTAGAGATGAAGTTTAGTATATAAAGTTTCAGAAGAGGCACATAAGGTTACTTCTTTTGACAAGTGCGTTTTCATTTTTGTTCAATGGTTTAGATTAGAATAACAAACATAGCACTTTATTTTTAAGTTTTCTGGGAAGATTTCCATAAAACCCTGTTTAATAAATGTTTCTTTCCAAAATGAAATGCAGTGTATATCTACTATATGTGCCTCTGATGGTGTTAAGCCTGGCCTAATATGCCTTTACTTTCAAAATACATTGTTTTATGTATAGAAATTCATCCAGGTTTCTAAGACTTCATTTTTAGGATTTAAAAAAACTCTCTTCATAGAAAAATCCATGGTGACATGGTTAGATGATCACTAACATCAATCAACTCTCCCTGTTTCAACACTAGCATTTGTTTTGCTGGATCTCACTATTATTTGGTGGAATTCACCTGACAGGAATTCAAGTCTCCTGCAGGAGAGAAAATAATTTAAAGCTCCAGGACCAAGATTATCAAAAATAGGAGTTTAAAGCTAGGTTGCTTAATCCATGTTCAGATACCTACCTGACTTTGAAAGTAGTGAGCACCTGTAACTCCCTAGGTCCTTTTCTACTCTCTCCTGTGTTCATTAGTCTCTCACCTTTGAGACTGAATGTTCTGTTTTTCCACTGGAATACCTGGATCATCATTGCACAGTGGCAGGTGGTTCTCCTGACAGCATGGAGCGGTCCCTGAGTAGGCTTTTAAATATCAAGACAAAAGTCTTGAAATTTGATTCAGAATTCTACAGAGAGAATGATTGTGTGACAGAGTAGGCCATCTGCATACCAGAAATGCCTTTTCATGATCACAGTTTCATTCCTCAGTACAACACATGTACATAATCAAGTCTGGAGGTCACAAATATGTAGATCACTGCATGCAAATCAGACTGCATCCTATCGTATCTTCTGAACAACCAGACAGAGAGCATGTAGTGGCAGTCATGCAATTCAGGTACCTAGATGTAGCAGAGTTCAGAAGCAGCCGAGTGCCTCAGAGACTGTCTTGATGTGAGGACAACAGATACCTTTGATGGAGGATGATTTTTTAGCCATGGTGAAATGATCCAAGTGCTTTCTTTTCCAGCCAACACAGTTGGTATCTTATCTAGGATTAGATTCAGTCAGCTGTTCCTACATCCTAGAAAAAAAAAATTACCTTAACATTACCAGCACCTACTGTCTTTATATTTTTGTTGTTTTATAGCCCTATTGGAAAAGTTTGCTAACAAAATTTTTCTCTCCCACTGACCTTAACACTGATAAATATGCACCATAGTTTTCTCATAGAATGAGGGGAAAAATCCATGCTCCATTTCCTGTGGTAAAATTACTTAATGGTGCTTAGACTTTTGACAGAAAATTCTTTAATCTTCATTCCTGTCTCACCTGAGAATTATTGGAAACTGATGCAGCAAACACTGAGTGGCTCTTCTAATGTACTTTGTGTGGAAGAGGAAAATATTTTAAACCCCTGAATTCTCATGGGAGTTCTGAGCCTAGCCCAACTATCTGGCTGGGGGAGAACAGGAGGATGTGCTCTTAAAAGGAACACAGGCAGTTTACTTTAGACCTAGTATTTTTAAATACTTCTGTTATTGCAATGGTTCCCAACCTGGGGTCCGTGTACCCCTGTGGGGCCACAGAGTGGCTACAGGAGGGCCGCAGACAGGCTGGGACTTGGGACTGGATGCCACCAGTGTGGTGTTTTGGACTACCTAGGGTCATTGGGGTTGTCATGGTGATAAATGGGAGGGTCATTTAGGTGGTAGAGAAACCTGTCTGTCAGATCCTCTCTCTCAGTTCTCATTCAATAAAGACTCCTTACACAGCTCTGAATATGCTGCCTCTCATTACTGGATTATAATTTCCTCTAAAACTCTACATCTGGTGACGGAGGATGGGAGATGTGATGGAGCTGGCTATCCTCAATAATCCTGGCAACTGTGGAAAACCAGAATGCAATGTAAGAAGCAAAACTTTATTTACTGCTTGCATGGGGATTGGGTTATAACTGTGAAAGCTGATCTGTTTGCCTAAGGGCTAGCTGGCTATTCTGAAAGATGATTTGCCTGTTGTTAAGTACAAGTGAAGAGACAAACAGTAACCACAAGAGGGCATCATGGCTTTACTTACTACAACCCTTGAACCATTTGACCATTCAGCAGATTCATGGCAGATATATACAGCCCGATTTCAAATTTTGTAGTAGCAAATGAGATAACTAAAGAAAAGAAGGTACTAGTTTTTCTAAGTCATTGGAGTTAAGACTTATAATTTGCTATGCGATTTGCTTTATCGGGAGAAGCCAGAGCAGAAACTTTATGGGGACTCAGTGGAAGTTCTGGGAGCACATTTTTCCCCAAAGCCACTAGTAATTGCAGAGAGCTATTGGTTCTACCAGAGGAACCAAGGTGAAGGTGAATCAGTTGTACAGTTTGTAGCAGCACTGCAGAAGCTGGCAGCACACTGTGGCTTTAAGTACATGTCAGATGAAATGCTGAATGACAGGCTGGTGTGTGGCCTACACAGTGAATCAACACAAACACCTATTGACTGAAGGTGAACTCACCTTACAGAAGGCTGTGGAAATTGCAGTCTCCATGGAATGCGTCACCCAAGACATGCAACAGATAGGGGTCAGTGTGCATAAAGTATCCCCACAACCTACCCACAGGGCACCAGGGAGACAGGAATGTTACCGGTGTGGGAAGCAGGGTAACCTCACATCAGAGTGCTGGTGTAAGGAACTACTGTGCCGACAATGTGGTAAGAGAGGGCACATTGAATGTGCTCGCAAACAAAGGAAGGATGAGCCAAACAGAAGAGGCAGACCTGAGAAAAATGGGCTGTTGGTCTGGCAGACTAAGAGGGAAATTCTGCATGCAGTAGAGCAGAATAGAGGTGATCATAATGACACCCAATCAGAAGATGAAGATTCCCTCCATGTTTTGTCTATAACAGCTGGCCCTGCGTAAATTCTGGGTGACACCTGTCTTGGAAGACAAACCTGTACTCATGGAACCAGACACTGGTGCAGCTGTTTGATTAGTTTCTAACATTGGGTAAGAGAAGGACTTTAGACATCTGCCACTTAAGCTGACAGTTGTTGTTTTGGAGACATACTAGGGAGACTGTTCCCCTGTTGAGTACTACTGATGTGAAAGTAGAACTCCAACGGGCAGACCACAAAGCTACCACTGTTTGTGGTGAAGGGGAATTACCCAGCCCTAACAGGAAGATCTTGGATCAGGAAAATCCAACTCGATTGGGCAGAAGTGCATCAATTGACTAAAGAAGAAATTAATCTGGCAGCAGTACTAATGAAACACACTGTTTTTGGTGAAGACCTAGGCAAAATGAAGGGAATCATTATGAAATTAAATACAAAGCCTGATTGCCAACCACACTGTTTGAAGGCCAGGATGGTGCCATTTGTCATCAGACCCAAGGTGGAAGAAAACTTGGAGCGGTTAGTCAAGGAGGGAGTCTTGGTGCCAGTTACTCACAGCCAGTGGGCAACACCTATTGTCCCAATAGTGAAGAAGGATGGATCCATTCAGATTTGTGGAGATTTCAAGGTCACTGTCAACCCAGCGTTATGTGCAGAACAATATCCTCTTCCTTGCATTGAGGACATCTTTGCAGGTTTGGCTGGAAGACAAAAATTTAGCAAGATTGATTTGAGTCAAGCGTACTTACAGATGCATGTTGAAGAAGAATCTCAAGAGTTGTTGACAATTGTAACACATAAGGGGTTGTACAGATACTGTTGTTTACCTTTCAGAATTACTTCGGCTCCAGCTTTGTTCCAAAGGGCAATGGACCAGATTTTGAGTGGCTTATCAGGAGTACAGTGCTCTCTGGAAGACGTCCTGATCACTGGCAAAAATGAGGAGGAACACCTTATGAATTTGGAACCTACTCTGCAAAGACTGGAAGAGTATGGTCTACATGTTCATAGAGACAAATGCTAATTTTTCCAGCCCTCAGTTGAATATTTAGGACATATAATTTACACTGCTGGTCTCCATGAGCCTCCAGCCAAGGTTAAGCCTATCGTGGAAGCTCCACTACCCCAGAACATAAGCCAACTTCACACTTTTTAGGGTTATTGAACTATTATGGCAAGTTTATTCCACAGTTAGTGGCACTCCCGAAACCCCTACATGAGCTTCTTGGGCCGAAAAAGGCCTGGAACTGGACTAAAGCCTGTGATGTTGCATTTAACGAAACTAAATACTCTGTGGTAAACTCTAGGGTTCTGACACATTTTGATCCATCTTTGCCCCTACACTTGGCCTGTGATGCCTCCCCTTATGGAGTTGGAGCTGTATTGTCACATATTATGCCTTCTGGCGAAGAGAGGCCTATCGTTTTTGCTTCACGCTCCCTGACCAAGGCAGAAACTAATGATGCCCAAATTGAATGCGAAGCACTGGCCATTGTTTTTGGCATTCAGAAATTTCACCAGTATCTGTGGAGAAAGAAGTTCACACTTGTCACTGACCATCAACCCCTGACATCAGTTTTTGGGGCCACATACAGGCATCCTATCTTCGGCTGCTAGTCAGATGCAACGATGGGCAATGATACTTTCTGGATACTGTGACAGGGCTGACTCACCCCGCACTGCAGTATCCCAGCCAGCCCTGTAGGCGGTGGAAGCTCTGCCCCTTAAGACCTGCTGGGTATGCTCAGGCTGCTGCTCCAGTATAAGAGGGAGCAGCATAGCTCAGTGAGGGCTGGCCAGTGGAGGGGAAGGTCATCAGGTGAAGGCTCCTGCTCTTGAGCTAGGCGAGCTCCATTCCAGAGGAGACTTGGCGAGCAGAGTGAACCCTATGGAGCGGTTACCACAAGAAGAGAGCCCTGTGACCGACGCCCAGGACCTGCGGAGAAGCCAATGACCACGGTCCCAGGAAAGAGGCGGTGTCTCTACCTCACCAGACCAGAACTGCTCCCTGCCCCAGGTAGGAAGCAGCCCAGGGGGCCGAAGGTGGGGTGCACCAGTGTGTATAGAAGAATGAGTCAGTGTGTTTTGGTTTGGATCCCCACTGACTGGGTGCTGTATCCCCAGCACCCATAGGGCCCTGTGCTGGGGCTCAGTGAAGCAGGAGGGCCTGAGCCCCCCCTAACTTGGCATTGCACACTGCTCAGGGACTCAGAGTACTGACTGTAGCAGTTAGGCTATGCTGCCCCCATCCAAGGGCTGCTCATAGACTTTGTGTGTACTGACTCTGGCAGTTAGGCTGTGTTACCAGACCAGTTTGCCCTGACTGCAGGGCCGTGTCTGTACAGGAACCATGTGATCAGAGACTCGTGGGGTGCCCTTCCTGATATCCTTCCCTGTTTCCCCACTAGAGGGAGCTAGGGAGGGCTTACTCCATGACAGATAGATACACATATGAGATCAAGTATAGGCAATCCTCTTTGCATTGCAATGCTCATAGTCTTTCAAGACTACCCTTACTGGCACACCATCAAGATCAGGGTCAGGAAGGAATCTTTTACTTTGAACAGGT
Source organism: Podocnemis expansa (assembly GCA_007922195.1). Lineage (NCBI taxonomy): Eukaryota > Metazoa > Chordata > Testudines > Podocnemididae > Podocnemis > Podocnemis expansa. The sequence continues at coordinate 51,334,659 of ML681994.1, read as the reverse complement.
GGAAAACACACCTGTCATGGCTACTCAGGTGAAGAAAGTGACACAGGTTGACCCAGTACTCTCACAAGTTATAGATTTCGTGATGCATGAAACATTCTTACCTGACTCTCTCAGGTCTCTCCTGAGCTTCATCCCTACATGTCTAGGAGCACAGAGTTATTGACCCAATCTAGGTGTTTGTTGTGGGGTATGCATGTCATTATTTTACCTTCATTAAGACCACGTTTGTTGGAACAGTTCCATTCAAGCTGCTCATTCCACTGCAGCATACTGAGCATGAAAGAAATTGCATGGAGCTATTTCTGGTGGCCGGGCTTGGACAGGGCCATCGAAGAGACAGCTAGAGCTTGCACCTCATGCCAGAGCATCTGGAACACACCTCAGTTGGCACCTCTTCACCAGTGGGATTGGCCTGAAAGGCCATGGCAACGTATCCATGTTGATTTTGCTGGTCCATTTGAAAGATGTATGTTTTTAATTGCTGTGGATGCCCATTCAAAATGGCCAGAAGTCTCTGTAATGCAGTCCGCTACTACAGAAACCACTATCCAGACCCTGCATCGCTTTTTGAGTCATTATGGTCTTCTAGAACAGCTGATGAGTGACAATGAACTGCAGTTCATTTCTCAGGATTTTGAAACTTTTATGAAGGCCAATGAAATACACCACATCAGGTCAGCACCATATCATCCTTCCATCAATGGACTCACTGAAAGTTTCATACAGACTATGAAACAAGCTCTAAAATCTGTGAAGGGATGTTCACCTTTTCAGAAGCATCTGGACAATTTCTTGCTGTCCCACAGAAAGACTCTGCAGGCTACAATTAAGGTATCTCCAGGTTTTCTACATACGACAAGTGGTTCAACGCAAACAGTAGGACCAGGTCAGCAGACATTCACCTAGAACAAAGGACCACACCTTCAGTATTGGACAACCTGTTCTCACTCAAAACTATGCTTTAGGAGCTAAATGGGTTCCAGCAATTGGCATTGCCTAGACGGGACCTGTTCCCTACTCTGTCCAGACAGCGAGTGGCTCAGTTTGGCAATGGCATGTAGAACAGTTGCTTCGCCATCATACTCATCCAGAAGATGCATCTCCAGCAGACATACCTGACTTCACCCTTACAGATGATACAACATCAGAGCATGAAACTACTGTTCATGTGTCTCCTGCTCCAGCTACCTCTTCAACGCCTTCAGCAGAGGCGTCGCCCCAAATCCCAGCATGCCCCAAATCCCAGTGCTGGTGCCCCGGCTTGGGCGGGGCCACCCCTCTCCCGGTCTTTGGCCCAATCAAGCCAGAGATCCAGGCCCCAGCTGCTAGTGGCCATGGCAGCCCTGTTCCCGTCTGGGGACCCAGGGCCCAGCCACCCGTGGCCGCAGTGGGGAATCCTGGGCCCAGCCGTTTGCAGCAGCAGCAGCCCCATTCCCAGCCGGGGATGCGGGATCCAGCTGCCTGTGGCCGCTTCCGGCCCCATCCCCAGCCTGGGATGTGGTGCCCGGCCTCTCACAGCTGCTTCCATCCCCATCCAGGTATGCAGGGCCTGGTCGCCCGCAGTAGTGCAGCAGCTTCTGGCTCTGTCCCTGGCCAGGGGGCGGGGCCTGTGGCCTCAGGGCGGGGCCTGGGCCCGTGCCCCGGGTCCCTCTCCAGGCCAGCAATGCCTCCCTCCCTGGACCAGCCAGACACAACATCCTCCCCGGTTTGGGCTACTTCCCTGGTACCTGTAGTCACACCACCACCAATACCACCTTGTGGTGTGGGCACACCAGAAGTTCGTTGTAATCCACCTCAAGATAGATGGCCTCCTAATCAGCTGGATCTTTAGCTAGTGGTGACCCCCTCTTTATGGGGCAGAATAATTCCCTGGGGGTTTGCTGGAGATGGGGCAGTCTACCCTCATCTCCTAACTTAGTCCTTATTCTTTGCAGGGGTGGGGGAGGGCTTTATTTTTTCAGGGGGGAGGGCATTTTCATTAGAGGGGGGGAATATGTGGTGGTTTGGACTACCTAGGGTCATTGGGGTTGTCATGGTGATAAATGGGAGGGTCATTTAGGTGCTAGGGAAATCTGTCTGTCGGGTCCCCTCTCTCTCTGTTCTCTTTCCATAAAGACTCCTTACACAGGTCTGAATATGCTGCCTCTCATTACTGGATTATAATTTCCCCTAAAACTCTATAGCCAGGGTCTCAGATTCCTATGGAGACCCTGGTTTCTGGCTGGCAGAGCTTCCCCCAGCCAAGGAGTTTTTAAAACTCCCACGCCCTGAGAATGCTTTGAGTGTGTTCAGAGACAGTAGCCTGGGGGTGGGGCAGGTGCCAGCAGCTCTAGACAGGTAAGGGGGGGTGGGTGGGAAGGAGCCCTGTGGAGGGGTGGAGAGGGGAATGGGGGGGAGCAGTGGGAGAACTGGCAATCGGATAGGGAATATTCAGGGGCGGTAGGGGCACGGGCAGGGAGGCTTCCCTGTAGTGGCAGGGGCTGGATGCTGCTGGCGGAGGCTCCCCTGGAGTGGCAGGAGCCTCATTCTGCCAGCGGGGCTGGATCCCACTGCTGGAGGCTCCTCCAGAGCAGCAGGGCCCTCATTCTTCTGGCAGGGGGTGGATCCCACCAGTGGGGGCTGCATTCAGCCCCTCAGGGCCACATTGTGCCCTGTGGCAGTGGTGCTGCCAGCCAAGTCTTTAAAAAAAAAAAAAAAACCAGGAGGACTGCAAAAAATGTTTTATAAAAAAGGGGGCCCAGCTTGGAAAACATTGGAAACCACGGTATTATTGTATAACATAAAGGCCCAGCCTGACACTGGAATTTAGTGTCATTGGAACTCTATAAACAAAACAGTAGAATCCCTATCCTCAAGACCTGATAGCCTAAATCAGCAGTTCCCAAATATTTTCCCTGAAAGAACCCATTTTCAGATGTGTTGTTTCCCACTAACCCAGACAGCCTGGAAGTCACAGTTTTAAAATGGTGTCCTCCACAGTGTGACTGCACATGCACTATACTGAAAGGCGAGGTCACACTAAAAGGAGAATATCATTTTGCTTTACAAAATGGCATCCTCTGGACTGCATAATCTCACGCACATATGGTGTATGCAGGTCATGCTGCTTGAAGGGTGCCCACTTGTAGCATAAAATAGCATCCTCTGTGCAACATGACCTCATGCATACGGTATATATGAGATCACACTGTGGAGAAGGCCATTTTCTAAAATGACATCCTCTGCATGCTTAGGATTGCTGTGGCTCCATCTGCTGATGATAATCACAACCCACAGTTTGGGAACTGCTCATCTAAACAGACCAGACAAATGGATGGAGGAGAAGGTAGCAAAGAGATGAACTAAGTCCCTTGTTCAAGATCACATAGCAGGGTAATGGCAAAGGTAGGAAGAGAATACAGGTCTCTGAGTTTCAGTCTGACTCTAACCATTAGTGCATCCTCCTTCCCTAAGCTTTAACTCTTCAAGCCTAATGCTTAGGCTTTATAAATTCTTTTAAAATATTTTTAAAAATCCTAATAGGAATTGAAAAAGTTTTCCAGTTATCATTCTAATTTCATGAATTATTTTAATTACATTTAGATACCCCTTTGCCATGTTGTTTATTTGGAGCTTATACAAAACAGTGATAGTGTATTAGAATCAGAAACATCCTTGAAACACATTTCTGATGAAATAAAAATAAATTATTATCCCACTTAAGTTGCATGTTGAAAGCAATTCAACAATCATGTGGGAAGTTGATTTTATGTTTAATAGTTTTTTAATTTTAATAATACCAAAAATATAAAAAAAAACCCTACTTATCATACAATCAGCTCTTTTCTAGAAAAATGGTCAGGTTTTTACTATCTGTAAGTATACTTGCCATGTGTACACTACAACAGGGTACATAATTCATGCAACATTTATTGCTTGAATTTATAGGAAAAAAAATGTAGGACAGTCTATTCTCCCTAAAATGAATAAATTGGCTGGTCAGTCTAGTCACCTTAAGGCAAACTTTGGCCTTTCACATGCTTTAAGAATTTTTCTAACTGTTCATTGACTGCTCTGATCTCACTGAATTTAAATATGGCCCATCTGTTTTTATGTAATGGTGAATACTGCAATTGGCCAGCATAATTCATTAGCATACTTGTTCCTGTGATGTTCAGAACACTTTTGACCTCCAGATAGCAATACAAAGTGAGGGCATCCTTCTTCTTGCAGAATTGTGCTTGTCCATAGATACCTTCTAATACAATGGGATTACTAATATTCTGTTCCTACACCACTGAAGTCAATGGGTGAAGTCATAATTCTGCTGCAGTCCATCGAAGTTTCACTATTGTATTCAAGAGAGCCAGTACATCAACCAATAACAGTTTGTTCTTGAGTTTACAGTAGCCCTGGTGAAAATAATGAAAATTGGGAGTAGGTAAGCTTACTTATTTGAGCTTTTGTCACCAAACCAAAATATGTGTCAAATATGCAGATCATGTGAACAATGTGGACTGAGTTTCAGATGGACCAAAGCTGCTTTATATTTTTAGATGTAAATCATATGAAATTTGGTGACTTCAAGTGGTTCTGAGCCTACGGCAGACTGAATTGCTCTATGAGTTTGAAGGGTTATTGCAAATCCATGTAAATTGAAGTTAGAAATGGTTGTCAAACATCCCTGAACTATTGAGTGTAGCATTTTTCTTGCAACTATTATTTGTTGCTCATTATTGAGCAATGAGATATGCTTAACTTGTGCAAGACTGCACCCTGATGATATGTTGCTTTAAAAGAATGGTGGGTGGAGTATTTAGTCATATAAACTTACAGCATCAGTGTTATTACTGTGCCATATGGGGCTCTGTAGAACATTCTTCTCTGCTTAGCAAACAGTGCCAGGAACACATCTGTATGGACTCATCTTTATTGGGCAATGTCTGTTCTATTTCTTTACACCTTTCTGAGCACCACTGGCTCTGTGCTCATTTTTCTGTTTAGACTGAGTATGAGAAGTTTAACTGGAGATTTTCCAAACTAATTACATGAGTTAATTGGAAGGATTTTAGTTCTGTCTTAGGTGGCATTTTCTTACCATGGATAATAGTATTTCTTTTTCCATCAGAATTAGAAAAAATTATATAGCACAAGTCACAAACAAGTATCTGAGCTTTGACTACCTGTTTATAATTACCAATGTAATAAAGAAAACTCACACATTTTCTATTTTCTTCAGTGTTGCTGAAGGAACATCACAGTCTTTTAAAGAACATAAAGATCACTGAAATTCATTAAAAAAAACTATTGTGAAGGGACCAAAAGTAGACACATTCAAAACAGTTAAATTTTCAAATATTTTAAATAGATTTCCTTTTTTATGCATGTATCATCAGACTTTTCAGATAAGCTATGTTAAACTGTACACCCCCCCCCAAAATACTAGAGTAGAGACTTTAATGCTCCCTGCTAGTGTAAATTTTGAATGAAGAATAAAAATCCTCTATACTTACTGATCTGCAAACCTTTAAAAAAATTCTTATTGGATTAGATTTCTGCTGTACATTAAACACTGCTGATACATTTATTTTGTTGATTTGCACATCATCTTCTCCATATTATTAAACTAATTTGACAATTAATCAATGTCACCTGCAGCCCTGAGAGGCAACTGATATTAATGAAGGAGGCTGTTCAAAGTTCAGGTTTGGCAAGGATGGAAAGAAAGAAAAAAAAGGCCTTCTATCTGCATAATAAAGACCATTAAAATAAGTGGGTTGAGGTAGCACAGATGGTGGAGAAGATGACCTTTGCTGCAAATGTCAATCCCTATGCAGTAGGAAGTGTACAGTGCCACCCTCAGTCTAGAAATCAAAAACCAGGCTATCCTACATATGTCATCATCGTTATTATATTCGCTGATTCTCTCAAACCTTTTCTGATACAGCTTTTTGAAATGGTTTGGGGCCCATGCTGCTGCCCCCTCACTGCCAAGCTGCTGGCTCCCCCACTTGGCTGCCTTTGGTGGCAAGCTGAAGCCGGGGTGTGGTGGTGGAAGGACAGAGCCTGTCCTCTGGGCCACCCCACCCCTGGAGGTGGAACAGGAGCATGGAGCCCAGCTTCTGGGGTGGCCCTCCATGCCCCAAGGCTGCCCCACCCCACCCCCAGCAAGAGGAGGGGAAGCAGGGGTCCCAACCAGCTGCTTGGCCCTGGGCCCCGCATCTCTGTCAGAGCAGCCCTGGGGGGGTGGGGATGGAATGAGGCAGGCAAAGTTTGTCAACCCCTGGTCTAAGGAATGAAATGATTGTAGATCTGTGTTTCACCTGTTTCTCTGTTGTGGAATGTTCTGTTTTTTGACAGTGAACACTTTTAAGCTGCAGTGATTATTCCAGTTAATAATGTCTAAAGAAATAACATATGCTGCTGTTGATACAAATAGTGCTGTACTTTCTGTACCACTGGGGGTTCTGTGTCATTCAAGCAGGAGGTGGAAATTCATCACTGGGGAGAGCAGACAGTGTTTTAATTCATGGTCTCTGAAGATCTACAGAGCTGTAACAAATTAGAAAGAGTCCACCGAAGGGCAGTAAAAATGATTAAGAAGCTAGAGCACAAAACTTACGAAGAGAGACTGAAGGAACTACATATATTTAGCCTGCAGAAGAGAAGACTGAGGGGGGATTTGATAGCAACTTTCAACTACTTGAAGGGATGCTCCAAGAAGGACGGAGCTTGGCTGTTCTCAGTAGTAATAGAGGAGAGAACAAGGAACAATGGTTTCAAGTTGCAGCTGGGGAGATGAAGGCTGGATATTAGGAAAAACTTCCTTACTAGGAGGATGGTGAACCATTGGAATGGGCTACCTAGGGAAGTGGTGGAATCTCCAATTTTGGAGATATTTAAGGCTTGGTTAGACAAAACCCTGGACTAGTTGACCTCATGAGGTCACTTCTAACCCTATGATTCCATGTGTGGGCCTATTCATACCTGTCTATTCTTATCACCTCTAGCTCTTTTTGTGCCCTAAATATACCACTTCATCCATCATCCCCACTTTTTCCTTTGATCTTCTTTTGTCTCTACCACCTAAGCAGCCACCTTTTTTGTCTTACATAATTAAACTTCTGTCCCCAAGCTGGTGGTGGTGGTATTTGCACTGCTGCCTTTCCGCAGGTTACAGCAGGGGAGGGCAGCTTTACAGTAGCATGTGTGATGGTCCCCCAGAATCTAGTTCAGTGTGCTGAAACAGACCCCTTGATCTCAACTCCTGAGCCCCAACTCATCTCACTATGATAGGTGACCAGTCACTCCTGAGTCAGTCCACACTAGTAAACAGTCCCGGGAAGTGGCTATCAGCCCTTTGGCCACTCACGGGGTCATCTGCAAGTGAGCACTCTCAGCCCCCAAACACTACACTTGGAACTTTTGTCCTCCAGGTATTGGGACCCTTCTCCAATCACCATAGACTCATAGGCCCTTGTCCATCCTTTTGACATTGAAATGGATATGACCAGCCTCTCTGATTCACACCCTCTAAAATCCACACAGCTTTAGACAGAACAAACACTAATTTATTGATTAGAATAGGATTGTGAGTATATAGCAAATAAATGCACAATCATTTGGTGAAGGAGTCAGAAGTTACCACAAGTGAATAAAAGATATAAAATTCATGCTAGTCTAATATCACTATTCTAAGATTATTCTTTAGTCTATTCTCACATTCTTACCCACAAGAAGGCTGTTTGGCTGTTGTTCATGTTCAGCCAGCCTACGTGCTCCTGAACATGTGGAGAGCCCCAGTCTCTTAATTTTGCTCACAGAATTGTGTTTCTCCAGCCAAAAACTTTTTCCACTTATTTCAAAGTGTCTGCATTTCTTTTCCATTCCCTCTTGGCCCACCCCTTTCCATGCAGCTGTGTGATTCTTTTTGTCTCACATGAGCCAGGGAGCTCAATTTGCATTGCCTTTGTCATGTACTTCTCCAGCCTCAGAGGGATAGCCTTGAGGGTCTGAGCTATGTAACATGCTTCACATCTGTTCACATCTATGATGCTGCAGGAAACATGATACTACAAAAATACAGTAGAGCTTTCTAAAGGGACTCTTGCATGGCATAATACCACATAATTACATTGCAAAAGAGAACAGAAAAGTTACATAGAGCATAATCTGGGGTGCTCGGATGTGCATCCTGTGACACCATGGCACTGTAGCTTGGGCAGATGTAGGTGTGCTAGCTCTGCTTGAGCTAGTGGCAAGAAATAACAGTGTGGCCACAAGGGGAGCCCTGCTTGTAGAGTCTGCTCCCTGCCACAGTTAGGAGAAGGAGAGCACTGATCTTCCATCTCTTTGGCTGCAGCAAGGAGCCTGCACTGATCTTGTAGCCCCATGGCAATGCACTCCACCAAGGTCCTTAGGTTGCAGCTCCCTTCTCCAGCCAGTGGTAAGAAAGTGGCAAGTCACTTTGAAGGACCCTCTCCCAGGCCATAGGGTTGGGAACAACTGGCATAATTGGTCTTTATAATCATGTCTTTCAATTACTGTTACTTTCATAACTTCCTCCCTACATACACACTTATTGGTTATACTCATTTGCTACACTTTCTCCTGATTTAACTCCACTCCTGCAAATGGCTGTCTGCAAACCGAACCCTCACTCATGTGTAATTCTGACTTCAGTAGGGTTTTGCACTGGGATCAGGTTCCATGATCAGAGCTTTGACTTGAATATTCTCTGGCACAGACCCTTTTTCTTATTATGCATTTACAAAATGACTAGCACAAGGGGTGCTTTGAAATGTATGTTATTTATATTATGGTTATAATCTATTAACTAGAAATTAAAAATCTTCTAAATAGTGGATTTTATTATCTTTTCCTGCTGAAAAGCATGCCTAGTACATTCTGCATATACGATCAAGCTGTAGTTCTGTATTATAGAACCTGGCACCTTAGAAGAGATTCTGAAACCAAAAAAGGCTACTGAATTTCAATTTCTGCTGCCAGACTTCAGGACAGTGCAACAGTTAACCTGAGGAATTCAGGACAAACTGCTACATATTTATGTAGCTGAGCAGATAGGTGCTACAGTAGCTATTTTAAATTAATTGTTATATGCTTAGCTGGACCTAAAACAAAATTTGTTTTTGTGAGTGTGAATTCAATTTGATCAAAAACCATGAGTAACAGAAATAATTTGTTAGTTTGTCTTGCACTTTAAATTGACTTCAGTGAATTCTTCATATTAATTCTATTATTTCCTACAAATGGCTTTCACTCCCATAATGCTAGGAAGAGGACCAAGAAAATTAACTTCACTTTGTGACTTTTAAACAAGCTGCAGGAGTTCAGGAAAAGATTAAACTTGACTCATCCTTGGCGATAGTTTCACCCCTTATCTCCTTTTAATATTTTTCTAGTTTCACCTTGCTTTTTTACCTTTCATATAAAATAATGAGTCTCTCTACGGTGTATTGCCCATCATCCTAGTATCTGTCATTTATACTTTTTTACTTCTGTTAAACTTCTGGGGAAGTTTTATTTGACATTTTCTCAATATCAACTGGTCATTTACATTACTTTTACATTGTCTGTATTCCATTTTATATTTTGTTCATTGCAAACCTTTGGTTGCAATCATGTGGTGTAAGTTACCAAAACTCCACTGAAATAAGCAAAACGGTGTCAGTTTGCATCTGATGAGGCTGTAACCCTTGACCTTCAGTCCTTTCACTGTCCTTGAAGACAAGTAATTAGGACACATGAGTTCTTCTAATCACCTGTCTGAGATGTTTGCTCAACCAGCTTGTCAGTTTCAAAAGGGATAGCCATGTTAGTCTAGTCCAGTAAAAAAACAACAAGGAGTTGTGTGGCACCTTAAGACTAACAGATTTATTTTTTGCATGAGCTTTCATGGGAGAAGATCCCACTTCCTCAGATGCTTTGAAGCTCATGCAAAAAATAAATCTGTTAGTCTTAAAGTGCCACACAATTCCTTGCTGTTTTTTCATCCAACTTGGTCTACAATTTCTGCCTATGAGATGGAGGCTTCAGATAATTCCTGTAACTTTGATGTGAAGTAATTTCAATCCTCTGCCATCTTTAGATCCATGGGTTCTGCAGTCCAGTCTACTTACTTAATTAATTCCCCTATTTTTTTAAAGTTAGCCCGTTTGAAGTTAAAGATTTTAGTCTAGAGACCGATCTATTTTTGTTTACCCTTCCATTTACTTTGAACTGATTTAACTCATGATCACTCAAACAAAAGTTGTCCATTAGGATCAGTTATTCTGTGAGGTCCTCACTACTAATGAATACCAAATCTAAAATGGTAGCCCCTTCTGTTGGTTCAAAAACAATTTGATGAAGAAATCTGGCAGCTATCATAGCCAGGAAAATCTGGGCCATGTTATTACTACATGTCCTCCAGACTACACCTGGAAACTTGAAGTCTCCAATAATCACAAAAGTCCCAGCAGATTTTACTTCATTAAGATCATGATAGATGGTCCATGTCTAAAATAGGTTCCTCTGGTCTGTAGCATACCCCAAGCACTATCCCTTGGGAAACTCTAGTAGCTTTCTTTCCCAATTTAATTTTTGCCTGGACCAGGCGTGTCAAAATCATTTAGCCTTGAGAGCCGTTTCTTTCAGCAACTCAGTCTGGCAGTCATAAAATTATATAAGAAAAAAATAAACCTCACAGCAAATACCCGTACACATGGTCTACAGTCTCTTCACCATTGGTATGGAAAAAACAAACAAACAGTTGTTCTAATGAAGTTGGTAAATCTTAATGCATCTTTCATTTGTTATGATAAAAATAACACATTCTTAACAGATTTACACGAAGAAAATTCTGGGCTGGTGCAACCAGTGTGGGCTGCAGCACAACGGACCAGGGGCCTCAAATACCTCATGGACCTCATATTTGACACCTCTGGCTTAGACAGACCCTGTATTAACTAATCCATCACTTCTAGTTTTTTTGCATTCTACCTCAATATTTTTATATGTTACTCTACCACCTTTGTCTTTCTTTCTATCTTTCTTAAACAGAACATACCCTTCAATACCTGTACACCACTTGTGACTAGCATTTCACCATGTTTCTGTTATCTCTATAATATCTAGTTTCACTTCCTCTATTAGTAGCTCTAGTTCCTCCATTTTGTTACCTAGACTTCTCCTATTGATATACAAACAAATTAATTTTTGCTGTTTGACTTCATTCACAGTCCATACATGATTTGGCACAGACATTCAACCTCCAGTATCACCTATTAGACTGGTGTCTACACTGCTCTTCCTTTTGATTTCCGTTCTACCAATTGCTGTGTCCTTTCTTACTTCATACTCCTCCCTCTTCATGTTAAAATGATGCATGGAAATTACCTGGGCATCTCCCAAACATCTCTCCCAATCCCTGTTTAAAGCTCTCTTAATCAGTTGGGCCAGTTTCCATCCTAGAAGCCTATTTTCTTCCCTACTCAGATCAAGTCCACTCAAAGAGAATAATCCTTTGTCCCTGAAAGCCTCCCAGTGGCCATAAATCCCAAACGTTCCTTTATAGTACCACTGTCTGAAGGCAAAACACTTCAACTGGGTCCATAGGCTCTGGATCCAGAGGGAGGGGAGATCAGTGCTCCCCTTCCTGACTCTAGCAGAGAGCAAAGCGCTCTGCTGGGGTCCCTGCTGGTTCTAGAGGGAGGGCAGCACGGATCTCTTATTCCCCTGGCTGTAGAAGGAGCCATTGCCTGGGGACCAAGGTTGAGCACATGGGTTTAAAGGGTGCTTGCAGCTTCCCAGCTGCAGCCAGGCGAGTGGGGGATCAATGAGGAGACAGCCTCCTCATTGAACTCCTTCCATCTGGCTGCAGTTGATGGCAAGGGAGCATTTAGAATGGGCTGAGGAGGGCTGCTGGCAGAGCAGCCAGGGCGCACCATGCCTGAGGAGTCGGACAATTCTAAAAATCAGTGTCATCCATTTTGTCACCCACCATGACTTACCTACTAGATCATGTGCTTCAGTTTATAGTGGCAGGTCACCCATCTACATTAGTGCTTTGTCCATGACTGTGTGACACACTATGAATAATTTGTAGGTGTAAAATAGTGAATGTAAAATTGAGCAAAATGTAAAAATATTTGTGGTCCTTGAGTCAAAAAGGTCGGGAACCTCTGAGTTACATGAATAATGGACAGAACTGAGTTCTTTTAAAAATATCTCATTATATAGACAAATAGCATTAATGTATCATAATGGGTTTATTTACCCCCAACTGACCACCTAAGCATATGACAACACCATTTTATTCAGCAAGTACCTCACCTCCTGCAATTACTTGACTTCAGCAGGCATTGGATCGGACCATACATATTTCCCGCAGATTTTATTTTTTGGCCTACTGACACTGAATTACCTTTTGAGAGACAGCATAGCTGCTGTTCATTGTAAATCACTGAGGGAACTGCATCTAATCCTGTGTGCCTCAATCTGGAGTTAAACTTTTCTCTACCTCGCAGGGAAAGATTTCATGCCATTCCAGTTCCATGCCTTGTGGGTATAAAAGTACAACAATGGCACTGTACAGTCCCACCATGTGATAAGTGGCACCGCCGAGCACTCAGTATGCCATTATCGTTAATAACCTTTTCCTTCTGAAAGCAGTTTTTATCTTAGAAGGGAAGTGCCATTCTTCTTTGCCTTTCTGCTATCATGATCATCCAGGTCAATAGCTACTGTTAATTCTTAACCATGTTTATATGAGAGAGGTACCCATTATATGCTACATACTATACAAATTTATAGGATGCCAGTCCTGGCCCTGAAGAATTTATAATCTAGAATGATAAAAACAGACAGATGATGAGGGATAATACACAATCCAAGTGGTTAAGGTGCCACCTGGCAAACAAATATTTGTTTTAATCAATAACCTACCCCAAAGACGATTTTAGCTGTCTTGAAGTTCCATATCAATTTCCATTAACTAACCTGAATTACTTCATCAAGATTTATGAGATGGCCTTCTCACTTAGCTCAAGGCTCTATCTCCTGTCTAGGGCTATGTCCACACATACATCGTTATTTCAAAATGAGTTATTTTGAAATAAAGTCCTTATTTCAAAATAGATTAATTCAAATTAAGGAAAAAGCACAAAGCAAAATAGCATGTCCAAACACAGGACTTGCTATTTCGATTTAGGAGAGGGGCACCATGGGAGCTGTGGCAACATGGCCCCCTCCCTGGGCCATGCCTCCACCAATATAGGCTAAAAGGAAGGCACCCTGGGAAGGAGACAGGCAAACGTGTTATTTCAAAATAATGGTTATTTTGAAATAACACATCCGAACGGCGTTATTTTGAAATAACCATTTCAAAATAACAGCCATTTCGATTTTAAAGAAGTTTTGAGCTATTTCAAAATGACGGTTCTTATTTCAAAATGACGGAGCCTGTCATTTCAAAATAAGAATACATCATTTGGACCTAATCTCTTTTATTTCGAAATAACCAGTGTTATTTTGAAATAAGAGAGACATGTGGACATACCCTAGTACTTATCGCTAATGTGTGAAAAAGTAATTCTGCTAAGCCAAAGAAGCCCTCATTAAGTGTGAAGACTACAGAGAGTCTAGTTGTGACTAGTTTAAATAATTTAGGGACATTTGCAAATTCCCCCCCTTTTTATTCATCCCTTTTAGCCAAAACAAGCCAGGAGTCCTGTGGCACCGAAAGACTAACACATTTATTTATCAAATCAGCTTTCATGGGAGAAAATCCAACTTTGTAAGTGGGATGTTCTCCCATGAAAACACATGTGATAAATAAATTTGTTAGTCTTTCAGTGCCACAGGACTCTTGTCTTGTTTTGCTGAACTAGACTAACACGGTTACCCCTTTGGAACTGTTTTACCCAGTCATTAATAAGTATGATAAACAATGCCAACTCTGGACTAGGAAGCCCTTCTTTCTCCACCGTTAATTGACAAGTTTGCAACTGATCTTTTATTCCTAAACTTTGTTTCTGCCTTAGTGTTTGATCCATGACCACACTTTAATACTTATCTTCTTTGGCTTCTGGTGAAGAAATTGTTAAGATTTAAGAAAATCCAGACATCAGCTTTTTCCTTTATTTTGATGGTAATTCCAGAACATTCCAACAGACTAGTGAGGCACAACTTTCCTTAACTGAAGCCATTTTGGCTTGCCCCTAGCATTTTTACTCCAGAGCAGTTGTTCAGCATTACAAAGTCTAATTTGTAGGTGTGCTAAAAATCCCTGCCATTCATAAGGCCTAAGTGTGTTGCCTAAGCTCCTATACAATGAATGGGGAGAGACAGGCATCTTAGGCTCAGATTTACAAAAGCCAGCACACAAGTCAGAGGCTCTGTCCATACAAGAATTTTATTTCGAAACAACACCCGGCCAGGGGGTAGGGGAGCGGGGAGCCTGGCTAGCTCTGCCGGCGCCCCAGCTGACTCCCTTGCCTGGGCAGGCAGGGGCTGTGGTGCCAGCTCTGCCTCCCCACCCCGGCCTAGGCACATGCTCCTGGGGCGGGCAGGGGCTGCTGGCGCCAGCTCTGCCTGGGGGCAGAGCCAGTGTTTGCAGCCCCTTCCCGCCTGGGTGGAATGTGCCCAGCCCAGGCGGGGGGGCAGAGCCGGAACCCGCATCCCCTGCCGGCCCAGGTGGCATGCACCCAGCCTGGGAGGGGGACTCAGTCGACAGCTGCAGCTTCCCCGTGTGTGGCACCTGCCCCTGAGCCCAGTGTAGGCAGACCTGGGCACCGTGGCTCCGCCTTGCCCAGTGGCAGGACATCCTGGGCAGCAGGGAGAGCCGGCGGTTGCAGCTGCCCCCCACCCTGTGGCAGGACAGCCCAGGCAATGGGCATAGCCAGTGTCCACAGCCCCTGCCTGGGTGGCAGCTGCCCAGCTTGGGCAGGGGACATAGTCTGCCACCATGGGTGCCCCAGTCCCCTGGGGAATCAGGACAGGGGGATTCCTGCCCTGAGGGCAGCTTTCCCCTGCCTGGCTCTCCAGGTGAGAGTCGGGTCGGAGATTGGTTGGCAACATGGCCCTGCCAGGGAGCCATGTTGCCACACCTCCCATGCTGCCCTTCTCCTGAAGCGAAATAGCATGTCCACACACAGGGCATGCTATTTTGCTTCGAAGGGTTTCCCTGATTTCGAGTTTATTTCATTTTGAAATAAGGATTTTATTCCAAAATAAGTTATTTTGGAATAACTTATTTTGAAATAACCAGCTATGTGTGGACATAGCCAGAGAGATGCCTAAACTAGTCAATGGGTGATATTGACATGGGGCATATGTCCTAAGTTCCACCTTTCTCATAGAGATAGGTGCCTAAATACAGGAGGCAGGGAAGTACCTATCTCTGTTTCTGATTCTTAAACCAGGACCCTTCTTTGGAGTAATTCACCTTATGCTCTTTTAGCAATAAGCTGGGGGGCAGCTTCTCTCATAACATTTAGACCAGAGAATAGGTTTCCTACATGGAAAACCCCTCATTCAAATTCCCTCTTCAAATGAGGGAGAGAAAGATCTCTATTCAAATCCTATCACCTCTCTGATGAGTGTTATAACCATATAGAAATACTCCATCAGCTATGTCAAGGCTTTTTCCCCACTCTGGCACTCTGAGTGCAGAAGGTGGGGGCCTGCAACAGGCCTTAAAAGCCACTGGCCTTAAAGCCTGCTCTGAGAAGTCTCCAAGACCTCCAATTCCTGGCCTTGGAGTGGTATCACTGCCACCACCCAAATGCAAAAAACCTCTTGAGACCCAGGAAGGCGCACTTGGGAATTCCTCCCTGTGAGGTACTTGCAATCCTGTTTATTCCTCCTTCAGGAAACTGACTGGACCCCAGCTGCAATATGAGCTGGAACTAGAACAGGGTTCCCTCTAGTAGCTGCCTGTGCAGTCCAAGGCACATGCACACAAACCTCTTGCCCTACCAGGAACAGAACCAGAACTTACTTAAAAGGTAAAATCTTTAATCAAAAAGAACAGATAATAAACACCGAGAGTTGCTTCTCTGGGAATTAACTTAGGTAGTTACAGTGTAGTGTGTGTGTGGGGGGGAGTTACATGTGCTCAGCACAGAGAAACCCAAGAAACAAGCCAAAAACAAAGAAAATACCCTGACCGCGTCTAAGTAAACATTCCCTGTTCTACTCACGCCTGGTCAGTACCAAACTTAACTTATCTCTGGTAAGGATGTTGCTGGATTCTTCCTCAGGCCCCTCTGGCCTCCTCCTGATCCTTCCAGGAGCTCTGCTGCATCCCAACAGGCCCAGGCCAGGCTGCTGTTACAATTCAAAAACCTGTGCTTTGTTCCTATTGGCTGTCCTGGGACTCACTGACCAGAGTGTTAACCCCTTCCTCCCTAAGGGTTACTACAAGCTACTTCTGTTGAAGACATTGCATTCTGGTTAAAGAGTTGTTTCAATAGAAGGACTAAGTCCTGGGTCTCCCACAGTCTGAGAATGGGAAGATTTTACCACTGTGATCAGAAAATATTGCCCTTAAGTCTACTCTATTTTAAGTCACTGACCTGCTCTAGATTTTCCTTGATGAACCTTTTCAAGAGATGGGTCTAATATAAAAAGGGAATGAAACAGGGTTGTCTTCTCTGGTTTCCTTCAGATTATAGTTGATGATAATTTTCTCCTTGTTTACCACAGTGGGCGGTATTCTCCTGTATTGGGTGGGGGAAGCCTTTATAAATGAACATTAACAGTTTTGATCAGCAAAGTCTCTGCTTAAGGAATCTTTCTGTTTGTCACATACTTTCAAACCTTCACTCTGATTATAAAAGTTGAAGCAAATCTGATTTGGCACCACCTGAGATCTTTGCATTCCTTCACCTTTTATGATTTTAAGCTTGCTATTATACAGAGACTTCAGTAGCATATTCACTTAAAAATCTCTTATTAATAATGGGCAAAGGCCAAGAACACTTGCTGATTACTGGTAATCAAAGGCTGCTGATAGATAACAACAAAGAGTTGATATGACTACTGATCTGAGGATGCTTATGGGGATAAAAGAAACTACTAAGTGTTTTGCTCTCTCCTCCAAGAGGATTCAAGAGGTAGCTTATCCACCTTAAGGACTCCCTTGTGAGGTCATGCAGTTCTATTCTGTCACCTCCTTGGTTCTGTATCTGTGTTAGACTGCTGAGAGGCTTTTTGGACTGAAGTCCCACCAACTTGCTCTCTTCTCCCTTCCCCCTTCCCTGCTTCCCAGGCCGTTTGACCTGGCAGCATTTGTGCTTTGCAGGTGTCTGACTGACATTACACATTGATGGCAGTGACTCAGCTGAAGTGAAACCCAGATAAAGAAGAGAAGAATAAAGGCAAACAGCTGGAAGATTTGAATGGGATTTTGTCTGCTCCATCTACTAAGAGAATTTATATTCACCCTTTATGTGAGGTTTGATATAACATGTTTGGACTCTTAGCTGCTTCTGGACTCCTTGTTAGTAGAGATGATGTGACATACACTTCTGGCTGTGACTGGCCAAGAGACGACTTGTCTTTCCTATCACATGGAAACCTTTCCTTAGACGTCCATGCTGTATTACAGCAATGCACTTTAATAAGTGGCTTTGAAGAGCATTCAAACATCAGCTAGTTTAAGTTACAATGGCACATGTTCTCAGAGGTGCAAACAATGCCAGCCACATTACACTTGTACTTTGATTGCTTTATCTCTGTTTCTGAAGTGCAGTTGAAGCTGATCTCATGAGGTCCCTTCCAACCCTATGGTTCTATTCTATTCTGACTATCTTAAAAGTTCAACATTTCATTTTAATGTATTATGGCACTAAATACATGGTCTGGCTCCTGATGCCTTAAAACTCTGTCTTTCTGAGCACCACCTGAGAAGAACTGAAGTGCTTCTCTTGGCTATTAATGCAGGAACAGCCCGTCCTGTTTTGAATCAGATACGCAGAAGCACTATTGAAAAGTGCTACAGAGAACACTTCTGTCGTGTTTGTTTTGTCTATAAATTGAATGTCACCAACTTCTAGGATTTATAATACACTCTATCCTATCCTGGAAGCTCCTCAACATAGTAATGCTCTTTTATGTAGAAATAAGTAATATTTAAGATTTTCACACTGAAAGCATTTTTAAAAATTGGCTAATTAGACCCCATAACACTCCTGTAAAGGTAAGAATTATAAATAAAAAGAGAGCTGAAGCAGAGAGTTTAGAAGCTTATTTCTGTGAACACTTATTTTGTGGCAAGCTGGGATGTCAGTCTACCCCACTCTAGCCTGCCACAGACCCTCTGTCCATGTGGACCCTGCTGATATGCATTTGGAGTGTGTTAATGTGCTCTGATATAATCCAGTTATAAAGAGGGTTACTTCAAGGAACATTAACAAACTGATAGTGTGCATAGCAGGATCCACATGGGCAGCTGGCCTATGACAGGCTAGTGGGGGTAGACTGACAACCCACCTTGGTGAGAATGAAATGTTCGTTTAGATATGACCTACAAGACATAGGGCCACGGAAGGAATGAGTGTCTAAATCCAGATTACAACTAAGGAGTAGGACCTGCACTTCGCTCACTAAAGCATAACCCTGGCCTGATTCTGATCTAATTTATACTCATGAGAATTAGGAGTAACATCATTAAGTCAAGAGAGTTATACCAATATAAAATCAGTTTGAGATCAGAACCAGGCACTGTTTATTTGTTTACTCCAGAACAAATAATTCCAGAAGAAAGCTATTGTCCCATTCAGTCTAAATTTAAACAGGGGTGGCCAAACCTATGGAACTCAAGAGACACACAAGTTGATTATTAAACCTTCAAGAGCCGCACTGAGGCATATAACCATATACTTTTACCTACTAAATTGATTTGCTGACGTTCTTCCGCAAGCCACATTTTCTCATTCAAGAGCCACATGCAGCTCCCAAGCCACAGTTTGGCCATGCCTGGTCTAAAACTTTGAATGAAAACTCTGTCTATATTTTAAATATTCCTCTCACAGTTTATCAGCATTATATGTGTTTAATCTTTTCCTCAAGGACATTCCCAAAGTTTCCACATTGAAACAATACTTCAAGGCTAGCAAACCAGAAGATTAGAAAAAAGTGGAATAAGAAGTCTAGTCAGATATATGCATATAACTAGTATCAGCAGTGAGGAACTCTTTTTGCTGAGTGCCACTACTAGGTGATAAAAATACAAACTTTTTTCACACTATTACCCTGCCTGCTGAAGAAAACTGCAATCAATGTTTTACAGTGTCATTATCAAGTAACATCTTTCACAGTAGGTAATTAGCAGGTGATAATGAGGATCAAGTCCAATATCTTAACTCACCCTTTGAAAGTTATACCTCCAAGAGTGGTGTTAGAAATTGACAGACAATAAAAATAGATTTCTGTGTGGTGGCACTATCAGTATAACACACAGGAATTTTATATGGGATTTGTAGCAAGTGTTAGAGACTTAGGAGAAGTTGCTCACACCAGCTATACAGGCCTGTCAGTAGATCTAAATGCCTTCATAAACACCGAACCACCCACTTTTGTAAGTAATACAGGAATTTTTAAGATTTAGAGCCCTGTGTGGATACAAAAATGTGGATTCACATCTGATCCGCATTTGTTTAGTGACTGTATCTATCCGGTCCGTGCTCCACATGCCATATTTTACCTATATCTGTAACCACATACGCAACTGATCTTGGGCTTATAGTCAGCATGTTAGCCTTTGATTGACTCATTCTCCACATGGGTCCTGCCCACATTTTCCTTTTTCTGTTTCTGGTTTGCACACTGTGCTGTCAATCAGATTTCCTTGGCCACCAGTGAAATCTCTTAGTGACAGCATGGCACGCAAACTGCAAAGAAAAGGAAGAAGTGGGCAGGCAAGTCATGGGGAATGAACTAATCAAAGGCTAGCATGTTGACTGACGGATAGTGAATGGTGACTCTCCAAGGCCTAGCCTTCTGTGACTGAGACTCTGACTGGCTGGCAGCCAACAATCAGAGCTGAGCTAGGATTGGCTGGAGCACTTCCTTGTTCCCTTGTATGCTGCTGACATAGATCATAGCAACCACTGCAGCAAAGAATGTGCCCTGGGCAGATGAAGATAGAATCCATATCCGTGGGTCACCTGCAGCAATGGGTCTGTGGTTATCTGCACCTGCATCAGTGGATACTGATACTCACAGATCTGCAGCAGATATCCACGGACCTGCAGGGCTCTAATGATTTAACTTAACTTCTGATCCAGTAACTAAAGAAGCAGAAAGAGCAGTTAGGGGGAGTAATAACAAAACAGCAGAAATGCAAGTGGTACTGGTGTATGCAGATCCTTCAAGGTGAAGAGCAGAAATTTCAATTTGCTGCATGGGGAAGAAAGGAAGGAAAGAATTTGGATACTGCATCAATGAACATTGAAATCAATTAGAGTCTTTTCATACAAGTAGTTAAATCATGAAAGTTATTGCTGAAAGGAGTTGGGCCAACTTAAAAAAAAAGATAATCTTAATTACCTTGCAAAAATTTGAGTGTTTGACATGTTAACAGACATAGTTCAAGCTGTGAGCTTTGCACCGTAATGACTAATAAAGAGACGGCATATACAATACACTTTACGCCTATTATTATAACCATTAAAGCTTGTTTTTGTATGTCAAAAATGATATAATTACCACTGTTACAATTTGTGTATTGGCTGTTTGAACCTTTGAGATAGAAAGAAGGAGTTTCTGTGGTCACATCAGTACTTTCCTTTTAATTCCCCCTTTCCCCATGCCAAAACGTCCTTTAAAAAATTCTCTTTTCAGATGGCTTGGCCTCAGTCTGGTGGTGACTTTTTGTTGTTTCAAAAGGGATAGCCATGTTAGTCTAGTCCAGTAAAAAAACAACAAGGAGTTGTGTGACACTTTAAGACTAACAGATTTATTTTTTGCATGAGCTTTCGTGGGAGAAGATCCCACTTCCTCAGATGCTTCGAAGATGGGTGAACTTACAGAAAGGAATGAAACTAAATGCAAGGGGGGGTGTAAAACATAGGATCAGGTCATACAGTAACAGCAAATCAGAGCAGTTTTCAGGTTCAAACCATGGGAAGCCTGAAGTCAAATTACCTTTTGTAAAGGGAAAAGAACCCATTGTCTCGATTAAGTCCTGCTTTCACAGAATTTAGCTTGCATATTAATTTGAGTTCAGCTGTTGTCACTGAATAGCTGAACTACATGTATTCATCTCTCTCAGGAAATGAAGCTTGTGCCTGTTTTATGGTGATGGGGGGAGAAGGGCAGGAGAACCACACACTAGGTTGATTTTAAGATTTATTCTTCTTATAGGTCTGGACCTGAAAGTCTCTGTGGGCTGACTCCTGTGCCAGTGGCAATCCCTTTCACTTCAATTACAGGATCAGGGTCATATCCAGTAATTCAAGAAAAGGTTGAATTTTGCATAAGATCTGCTCGATTTTGCTATTTCCCATTAATAGCAAGCCCCTAAATTTCTTTGCTGTAAAGAATACAAAATGCCTATTGTGAGGTTGGCATCTGGGGAGCCACACAGCTTCAATAAGATAAATCTGTAAAGAATGGGGCAGGCTAACCTCCCAATACTGGTAGCTATTTCTAAAAATTAGAGTCATCAACCCAGCAACAAACAGCTTCTAATCATCTTATTGGTTATCTCACTGGAAACCAAAAGTACAGATCCCTTAAATTCCAGAGGAGTATGCATGTTAGTCTGCAAAAATATATAGCAAAAATAACAAGAGTCCTATGGCACCTTAAAGAGTAAAAAAAAAAAAAAAATCTTCAAGCATAATCCTTCTTGGACTGCAACTTGCTTCATCAGATGTATGAAGAGAAAACTACAGTTAGGAGGTATAGATACATTTGCAACAGTGAGAAATATTACAGTGGGGAGGGCAAGTGTAAACAGAGGCAATTTGGTTAGTGTAGATGAGAACCATTCACAACAGTGATTAGATGAGAATGCATGAACAGGGACAAGTACTTTTTGTAATGAAATAACCATTCCAAATCCCTATTCAGACCTAGTCTGTGTCAAGTTTGTGGATGAGTTCCAGCTCTGCAGTTTCATGCTGAAGTCTGCTTTTGAAGTTCCTTTGTTAAAGCATAGCAACTTTCAAGAGAGCTATGGAGTGTCCAGGGAGATTGAAGTGTTCTCCTACTGGTTTATAGATGTTACCATTTTTTTATGTCTGATTTGTATCAATTTATTCTTTTGCATAGGGACAGTCTGGTTTGGCCAATATATATGGCAGAGGGGCATTGCTGATACATGATGGCATATATTATATTAGCAGATGTGCAGGTGAATGGACTGCTGATAGCATGACTGATGTGGTTAGGACCAGTGATGGTGCCACTGGAGTCGATGTTCAGGCAGAGTTGGCAATAGGGTCTGTTGCAGGGATAGGTTTCTGTGTTAGTGTTCTCGTTATATGGTGTACAGTTTACTTCACGTTGGGAGGCTGTCTGTAAGCAAGGATTGGCCTGCCTCCCAAAGCTTGAGAGAGTGACAGATCATCTTCTAGGATAGGTTGTAGATTCTTAATAATATGTTGGAGAGTTTTTTGTTGGGAGCTATAGGTGATGGCCAGTTGTATTCTGTTGTTTTCTTTGCTGGGTCTGCCCAGTAGGAGGTGACTGCTTGGTCTCTGTCTGCCTCTGTTGATCTGTTTCTGATCACCTGTAGAAGATCAAGAAAAAACAGCAGAAGATCAAGAAAGATCATCCATAACCAGTATGGGAGCACTTCAATCTCTCTGGACACCTGTAGCAGACTTGAAAGTTGCCATACTTCCACACAAGAACTTCAAAAACAGACTTGAGTGTTAAACTGCAGAGCTTGAACTTATCTGCAAATTTGATGCAATTAGGGTGGGTCTGAATAGGGATTTAGAATGGCTCTCTCATAACTGACTTGCCCTTACCATTGTAATGTTTCTCACTCTTTGAAGCGTATACATACTTCCTAACTGTAGTTTCCACTTCATGCATCTGATGAAGTGGGTTGCAACCACTGAAAGCTTATGCGCAAAGAAATGGGTTAGTTTTTAAGGTGCCACAGGAGTTCCATTGAATTTCTCTTAAAGTCATCCAGCCCTCAGACTTCCACCTGGACAGCCAAGTCAAATATGATGGAGATTGCTGACTGTCCATCATGTGTAAAAAAAGTTGTATCAGTCCCAAAGGATTTGATGTATTATTAACTGGATAAATGACTATTTCAGATCTTACCCAAATACACACTTAAAATCAATACTTATTAACTAAACTAATATTTAAAAAGTAAGAGAGTATATTGGTTAAAAGATCATTGTACATCTAGATGAGAATAATGTCCATAGGTCAGCTTCACAGAGAGAGGTGAAACTGAGTTCTTTCAGGATCAGTTTCTCAGGTTATAGTCAAATAGATAACCTGTATGTGGCATCTATGTAATTTCTTCCATAAAAATAGAAGAGCAAAACAGTCATATGATGAAAAAAAAAACAAGGAGTCCTGTGGCACTTGAAGACTAACAAAATTACTTATTGCATCAGTTTTCATGGGAGAAAATCCCACTGTGTCAGATGCTCTGAAGATGAAGTGGGATTTTCTCCCATAAAAGCTCATGCAATAAATAAATTTGTTAGTCTTTATGCCCCACAGGTCTCCTTCTTTGTTTTACTGAACTGGAATAACATAGCTGCCCCTCTGGAACTAGTCTTACAATGGGAATCTTTAGCTGGTGACTTGAACCCTCTAACAGAACTCTGGCTGCAAACTTTAGTCAGGTCCTCAGGTTTGAAGGCTTCAGTAGGCACAACGCTGGGAAACAAGGTAAAAGGTTAAAAAATAGTTTTATTAAACAAACTGACAAGAAAGAAAGGAATTAGGAAAGCACCAGTGCTTACACCCCTTCAGCAGATGGGAACTCCAGTGTACCAACTGCAGCTGCAGAGCACGGGAACTGATGACTTGTGGTGGCAAACACAGCAGTTGCCCAGAAGTTCTGATAATGGAATTTCAAAAGGATAGCTATGTTAGTCTAGTCCAGTAAAAAACGACAAGGAGTTGTGTGGCACTTTAAGACTAACAGATTTATTTTTTGCATGAGCTTTCGTGGGAGAAGATCTTTCTGTAAGTTCACCCATCTTTGAAGCATCTGAGCATACATACCAAATTCTTCCATGGGAATTCCTTCTATAGACGTGCTCCTTTCCATGGAACCCAAGCAGTCATAAGATAAATGTGTTCAGGACTCTATAGCCGTTTATAGACCTCTAGCAGGCTAGGACAGCCACTTGATAGCAGACATTACAGCAGGCATGCCTTGGCTCCAGAATAGGTAATTACTTTTGGCTTTGAAGTAACCTTTTTATTTCCTAGGCACAGTAATTAGCTGTAGTGATTAGCATAAGGTGAATATCTATTCAAAGATATCTAACTATACACTTTATAGAGGCATAAAACAATGGTATTGTTACACTCAAGTTCAATTGAAATGTTAATATATTCCTTTGATCTCTAAATTAATAAAACAGTAAAAAAAAAAAACCAGGAAAAGTAGTTTACTATCTACTGGCTAATAAAATCACACTGTGAAACTTCTAACAGGTAAACAAAGACAAATATAATTAGTAGTTTCTCCCTGACAGTACACACTTGCATTTCAAACACTTGGTTCAGCTAACTTGGCTTGGATAATTATCTACAAGGAATGGCTCTAATTACCTTCTCAGTACTTTTAAACATGTACTTAAAGGTTGATTCGGGGTTATTTCAACCTGCTAGACTTACACCTTCCTGTTCCAGAGTCATACCTACATTGTAAGTATTTGAAAAATGAGGCATGCACATGAACAGTAGCAACTGTTGCTAATGTTTTGAATTAAAATCTTTGAAGCTAACAGTCCTCAGTTGGCACGGTCCTGAAAATCTGATGCAAAAAAGACAAATTGTGAGGAGTCCTTGCAGCAAGAAACACTTAACTTTGTCATTAGATGCAAACAACTCAGAGTAATCAGAGTATTTACAAATCAAGCCCAGCTGATTGTGTACACTAGTGAGGAGGCCATATTACATGTGCTGACCTTTCATGTCCAACTGAAAGTTATCACTGAGTGCATAATTGCTGCAAACTTTCCTTCTACAATCAATATGTAACCAATTGCTACTTTATCAAAAGTATTATATTAAATGAAATTCTATTAAAAATTTGGAAATTTCACTTAAATATTGCCCCTAGGTAAATAAAAGAGTCAAATGTAGAATAGGTATTTTATGATTACTCACTTATCCCTTCAGATAAAATGCTCCATTTACAAATATTCTGAAATCCTATGCCACGATTACTATAAATCATCAAATTGCAACTGCATGACAAATACACAATATAGCATCAAGTTGTTGCTAAAAGGAGAACCATGGCAATCTTATAGTGTGCACTAATATTTATATATCCAATAGCAGTACAAAGAACCTATTATATAATATACTTATTTTTAAATACTAAGAAACATACTTATATTTAAATACTAAGAAATTTCAACATCCTGAAATCATGAAATTTAACAAAATTCATAAAGGAAAAGTAGAAAAACATAGATACTTTTAAATAAATATTATTTCTGTGTCAGTCTCAGCAGAACTTATCATAATTTGGGGTTAAATAAAATATAGAGAAATAGCTAATCTGAGCTTTTGCTTATGTATGTGGAATGTTAGCAAAGTATTGTGGACTATGGGGAAACTGCCAATACATCTAGCTCATATTCCATTAGGAAATAACCTCTGGAGAAGGTTGAGTGCTGGAGTGGAAGACAATGAACAAATCAAGGGGACAGAAGGAATCTCCTATTTTGAGAAGATCAGCACCTCAACTTTCAAACATCAGGTCATTTGTAAATGAACTATGAGTAGAAGAGCTGGCTAAGTAAAATAATCCACTTCTGCCTGATGCTCCCTGGGACACTGACTGTTAAGCCTATAAAGTGGATGAGTTTCTCTATAATTTTCAAGAAAGAGCTATCCAGAATTGCTATATTACTCTACGAAGAACCACTCAGACTCTTTAAACTTGTAGCAGAGGTGCTGTCTGAAGTATACTGCACCAACATATTTATAAACCTGGAGGAAGCACTGGGGGTAAAGCTGGGACATTGGGATAGGACATCATGGCAACTCCCTGAATACCTTTAAAAATCCTTGTCTTATGTGGGATTTCTTGCCCTTCAGAGTGAATTTATTTTGTATTTTTAAAGCCACTCCTTTCATTCAGAGGAGGCATTTTAAAGGGTTGGGGGTAAATGAAGGACTGGGCAGTAATGTAAGGAAGAGGCAGCACAAATAACTGATGTATTGAATCCCTTGATTTTCTACTGCTGCAAGTTTAAAGTCTGGATTTGAAAGTTAAACTATTAGCATGGACCTCTACTTCACATATGTGCCTGTGTTTAAAAACTGATGTACTGACAGATGCATACCAAGCAGGCAAAGGGGGATACAGGATGTTACTACCTCTCTCTATGGCAATAGCCAGATGAGTGCTGGAACAATTTTTATAGTGGAACTGCTGAAAGCCGTTTATCCAAATTGTAAACCTTATATATAATGGAAAGCATTTCAAGCCAGGGGGGTACAACAGTATGCCCTGCATCCCTAATTCCAGCATCTGTGCATGGGAATATTTCATAGAGTCATAGAATCATAGAACCATAGGGTTGGAAGGGACCTCATGAGGTCATCTAGTCCACCACCCTACCAAAAGAAGCAGGACCACTCCCACTAAATTATCCCAGCTAGAGTTATATCCAGCCGGGCCTTCAACATCTCCAAAGACGGAGAGTCCACCACCTCCCTAGGTAACCCATTCCAATGCTTTACCACCCTCCTAGTAAGAAAGTTTTCCAAACATTTCTAGAACACTGTACTCAGTTCTGCTGTCCTCACTGCCAAATGGATGATGACAAATTGGAAAAGATTCGGGGGGGGGGGGGAATGGACAAAAATCTGAGGTCTGAAAAACGACTTACAGTGAGAAGCTTAAGAATCTCCATCTACTTAGTTTATCCAAGTAAAGGCTCAGAGGTGTTCATCATGGTCCTCAAGTACCTACATGGAGAAGAAAGTCCTGACAGTATAGGGCTCTTTAACCTAGCAGAGAAAGGTACAAGGTGATCCAGTAATGGGAAGCTGAAGCTAGATTACTTCCAGCTAGAAATAATACCAATTTTTACCAGTGAGAATGTCAAGGGCTTAGACTCTCCAGCACATCCCATTCAAGCCCCAAGTTACCAGACTTAGATAAGATCAAGAACATGTACCCACTTTATGGGATCTGATTTATTAAGGTGTTCTTTTCTTTTCTTTTAACAGAGGGATGCCTTACTTTGTTTGTTGTCCCAAATCATCCCACTCTGAGTTCCTATAATAGCCTCAGGCAGTTCTTTGCCCTGGGGGAAAGAGATGCCCCCGACAGCCTCCTTCCAGGAGCTGGGGTTGTGCTTCAGATGGTTCTTTTGTGCTTCTCATAGCCTCAGGTTTCCTCTTTATGGCTGGGTTGATAATTTAGCCAGCTGTGGGGATTTAGCCAACTTCTCCCTTAGTTGGTCTTCTTCCCCCCGTCTTCCCACCCCTATTAGGCTTTAGGCTTGAAGGACCCAGCAGCCTTCTGCTGCTGACGTCTTCTGCCTGTTCACTCAGAGTCTTACAGGGGCTTTCTTCCTCTCCACAGTGCCAGCTTCAACCCCACCATACTGGTCCCCTTCTTGGTTCCTTCTCAGTTGGTCTGGGATAAAGAGGAGCCTTGGACCACCCTCTCTGTAAAACAACTGTCCACAGAATCTTATAGCTATGACAGGAATACCATTCATTCCCAGACCAGATATTTCTGTCTATATCCTACTTTCATTCTCATAATGGAATTTCCCAACCCTTAAAGGGCCATTCCATTGGGTGGGGTGAGCTGATGACAAAAAGCACCTGCTTTTAAGGGGCAGACAGACTACCCTGCCGCAAGTGGCAATTAGTCATTTGCACAATTTACCTAGGGATGTGGAGGATTCTCCGGCACTTAAAGCAAACCTGGATATCTTTTTAAAATACAAGGGAGTTCAAACAGAAGCTAAGCACCTGATGCAGAATTTAGCCAGTAAAGTTCTCTGACCCGTGTTTTGCAGATCAAAATAGAGCATCATAGTAATTTCAAGCAACAAAAATGTATAAATCTGTGAAGAATTTAGCATAAAGGGCCACATTTGTTGCTGGCATTATTTCATTAATTCCTGGGATAAATTTAGTCAGAAGAAAGGATGCTTTTGGTGGTTGCAAAGTCAATTGACTCAGGGTCTCTCTTTTTACATAAGGACACTGAGTAAAGGTATTAAATATCATACATATTTTAAGTGCCTCAAAAAGCTACCAAATAATTAATCATGATTTGGCATGTGAATCAAAGGTGTGTAACCCTCCACATATTGTAGTTTAAGTGACCTGACCCACATGGCTTCTCCTGTATGCCAATCTACTTTCATGGGCTATGTCTACATTGTAAAAGCTAAATCGACTTTATTAAGTCGACTTAATAAAGTCCACTTAAGCTCAACTTTAAGTAGACCTTATTAAGTTGACTTAGTGTGTCCACACTACATTAAGTCAACTTTATAAAGTTGACTTTAAATGGATGTCCTGACTTAATGGCTCCACTGCACTAAGCTGACTTTATTAAGTTGACTTAGTGAGTCCACATTGCCTTAAGTCGACTTAATAAAGTCAACGGTAAAGTCAATTTTATAAGTGGACCTTATAAAGTTGACTTTACTGGATCCTAAAGTTGACTTTATTGCCCTGCAGTGTAGACAGGGTTCTGTTTAAGTTGACTTAAGGGCCCTCGAGTCGACTTAAACACATAGTGTAGATGTACCCATGGTTTATAGCCAAACTGTGCCCTCACCTATGTATAAAAAACAAATACTGAATTTACCACAAGTTGCATTAGTTTATGCAAAGTCCTCATCTACTAAAACTTTGCTGCCTTCCCTAGAACCTTTAAGTGTGAGTCTCTCTTTTTCTGATGTCATAGTTGTTCAGACTCCTTTCATCTGTCTTTGACATTGCTTCTCTTTTTCGTTTCTTCTTTTATCCAAATACCAGGTTTCCTCACTGTTAAATTTAGAACTGAAACCCACACAGAAACAGAGGAATACCTAAGATTTAGCTAAACAATGCAGTATTAGGAAGCTTCTTTCATAAAAGAGATATTAAATGATGCAAGATGCCATAATCTTAAAGGCATTTTCTTAAGGCAGGCTATGTAAATTCACTTTGAATACCTATATGTATTTGCCTCACTAATTCAAATATCCTCTTATATAACTATTATGAACTATACAATGAAGGAACATTACCTTGAATTCTGGCTTAGCTTATTTATCTTGTTCCAAAACTTGGACATGCTTATTTAATAAGTATAATAATGATTTGAAAAAGACTTCGGGGGGGGGGGTCTTCTGACTGTCACTGGGCAACACGTGGATGGTTGAATCCTGGAATATTAATCTTATCATGGTGTATATGAAAGAGGTGGCTCAGCAGAAAGAGTAATAAGGAAAAAGCCAATTGAGACCAGACCATTTACTAACACTGGTAATTTGGATATCTTCATAATGGACAAATTCTAATAGAGAATCAGCCTCGTGGATAGAGGAAATGAGCTGAAAGTTGTGAAATCTGGATCCTGTTCCTGGCTCTGTCACTGATCTGT
Source organism: Podocnemis expansa (assembly GCA_007922195.1). Lineage (NCBI taxonomy): Eukaryota > Metazoa > Chordata > Testudines > Podocnemididae > Podocnemis > Podocnemis expansa. The sequence continues at coordinate 51,304,880 of ML681994.1, read as the reverse complement.
TGTGTGGTCTTGGAAAAGTCACCTCAACTCTGTTTCTTCTTCCATCTTTTGTGTTGCATACTTAGATGGGGAACTGGGGCTGCCTCTTACTATCTGAATATGCATGGACCAGCAAAATTGGGCCCTAATCTTGGTTGCATCCTCTGTGTGTCAATGTCACAGTAAATACCTGTCTTGTCCACATATTCTGACCTGAAATTTCAACTCTTGAATTCCTCCAGTAGCTTCTACTATAGCTAAATGGTATGTCTCCACCATAATAATCCATTGTACATATAATTACAATGTACAATATTGACCTTGTCTTCCTAATGAATATAGCAGGAATTCATTTATCTCCTGTAACATAGGTAGGAGATAAATGAGTCTTGTCAGAGTTTAAAAACTTTTGCTGGCTTGCATCTCATCTGTCTACTTCTGTCTATTGTATTCTGTGTTATCTTCAATTGTTAAAATAAGTTAAAACAACTATACAATTGTCATTAGGCTACTGGAAAATGCTTTAGAGAGATGAGCTGTATGGTAATATAATTGTAATAAATTAGTAGTTTAGATCATAGATCTGGGTGAAATAACCTTTTCCATGAAATCTAGTTTTATTAACAACATACCTGTTGCCCTTTTAGACTATTTTTCAGATTAACTGAATTGTGGTAAGTTATCAAAGTGTTTGCACAAAGACAATAAAGGAAAAAAGTCAGCAACTTATTTGAAAACTCTGCTTTGTTGTTTTGAAATTTCTTTTAGTGCTTAGGGTCAATGCTATGAAACTCCTTACATCCTCTTATAAGCATTTTTATTTGAGACTATTTCAATGTGAAGGTAATTTGTAAAAATGACATTTCTAAATCTACTGCAAAAATGCTTATGCACAGCAAAGTACATATAAAATTCTCCCTTTGAAAATATTAAGACTTTCTTCCTATATTTATCCTTTTTAATGTTCTCTTTTACTACTAGACTGGAGGTTGGCAATCCCCGGCACACATGCCAAACATGGCAAGTGTCCTAAGCCTGAGCAGCACACAATGCCACTCAGGTTCCCTTCTTGCCCTGCCTGGGGCCACAAGAGCTGTGTGCATGGATCCAGGCCTCTGCTGGCTGTGCTTCCATGCCAGGAAAGTGGTCAGCAGGGAAAAAGAAACTGGAGTCGCAGGATTCCTGGCCCTTTCTGGCTCCACCCTCTCCTGGGCAGGGCTGCTGGAGGTAAGCGGGGTTGGTCAGCTCCTCCAGAGTCTCTGCTGCTGATGGAACCCAGACCAGGCTGGGAACTGGAGGCAGCCCACTGGCAGAAGTGGGAGCTGACCCCAGCCCTGGTCCTGATTGGAAACTAGAGGTAGCCTACTGGTGGAAGCCAGTCCTGGTTCGCGTCCAGGTCCCAGTCGGGAACCAGAGGCCTTGCCCCAGCCCCTTTTTGGCCGGAAATCAGCTTGTACAAATGGTGTGATTCTGTATGACTGTAAGTATGACAATCTTCACTGGAAATGTTCAATAATCTTCTTGTAAGGGAGAGCATTACACTCTTTACCTTTCTGCTCTCCAAAACCTTTAGTGCTTTTATGTAACAAAGTAATGATGACAGAAGATTTTAGACACCAATACCTGTACTAGGTTGTGCAGAGACCCTAAGCAGGCCTAGAAGGTAGCAAGCTACTCCAAGAAGGCAAGCAAGAGTCAGTCTTTGTGACCCTGATTAGTGAAGCTAGACAGCCATGGGGAAGTTGTCTTGAAGTTCTTCCAGCTCATGAGGCACTACAGCACAACATCACACTCAACACAGGGCCTGGGCCACTCTGAAGTACAATTTATCACCTATCTAATAAATCAATTACTGTTATAATAGGATTTTTTTTTACCCCCTTAGTTTGTAGGTATTTTTCTGCTAAGAAGACTCTAGTAATATAGCACACTGGTAATATGAAATGACTTGCCAGTACAGTGTACCTCTAACTACTTTCCTGTACGTGCATATCCATTCTAAGTACAAATATTCATATTTTATACCCACAATTGTAATGCAGGTGCAAATTCTGATCTCAATTCAAACAGAATCTAAACTACATGTACAAAATATAGAACAAAGTTAGATCACTTGGACTTGTATGTAAAACAGAAATCTTTTACTAATATTATTGGACTATTATTATCCCTGATGACTTTGGCTCTGTATTCAGCTCAGCATGAACTGAAGTGTGGCTGGGGAAATGCTTATGGGTACTCATGTTACTTAAATGTAGGATGGCCTTCTAAACAAAGAGTGAAGGTGAGTATTTCTTTTCGAGAAGTGACTGGCAGACACTTGATCAAGAACCATTTCTTGATGCAGCCAACTGGAGAAGTTATCTTCCTATGGCAAAGCACTTCAAAAGGAATTGTATTCCTCAGTACTCTTTCCATCTTAAAACAGTTTAGTTTTGGACTGGGAAGACATGCAGAGTGCAATTGTACTGACTGTTGATGTAGGCTCATGGGTCTCACCCTATTTACTACTGTGGGTCACATGTGCAGCTCATTTTGTTATGTTGGCAACATATATGCAATACATGTATTACCTGCATGGCCCTGAGAATCTCATATAGGTTTCAGCTGTGTGCTGACTGGGCCACAAGTGGCCCTTTGGCTGTGGGTTGAGAACTGTTGATGTAGGCAGTCAACGAAGGGTAGGTTTCCGTATTGAATATTTTAGATTTTTACATGCAAATCATATGATTTGTACACAATAACAAATGCAACTGTGATTTTGCTGCAAAAATACACAGTAGGATGTTTTACACATCACTATCCTTTAAAAATCTGGTCCTTGATATTGACTTTACCCAGTGACATTGCAACTAAAAAAATGAACAAGAGGAATCATAACAGTGAAAGCTGTTCTTATACAATTATAAGACTTATAAAGCCTTGCAAAGTCTACATGTCTTCTAAAAAGTCAGGTCATATTTCATTTGGGCATACCAAAGTACATCTTCACTGCATAATGATCATCTTTCTAATGTCTGCTTTTCATCATTGGCAGTTAGTCAGCATTATAGTCTAACCAAGCTATTATTTATATTCACAGAACAAACTAGAGGATTCAACCAAAAGTAGGGCCCCTGTTGCGCTAGGTTCTGCACCCCCAGGAAGAGATATCCATTGCCCTAAAGAGCTTGTAGTCTAAAAACACAGGAGTGACAAAGGGCCTAAGAGAAACAGAAGCACAGGAAGGTGAAGTGACATGTACAGAGTTGGTAGGAAAGTTGGAGATAGAATACAGGTTTTTTGACTCCTAGTGCAGTGCCCTAGACATGAGACTGCACTGCATTATAATCATTGGTTTCATTCTTTCCCAAAGGAAGTTATAAAAGGGTGTTGTTTTAGCGACATGTTCCTGAGAGCAAGGTGACCTGTGACTGAGCCTCTAGTTTTAATAAATGATGGTCTATTCTATAAGAAATCCGTACTTTGAGATTTTAGTTTGGCCTTCTACAAAGTGTTCAGAATTTAAGAACTTCCAGTACATGAAACATCTGAAGTTAATAGAGGGAAAACCTCAAAGGAGCAAAAGTGTAAAGTCTGTATTAATTATTATTAAATCAGACAAAACAAAGCTTGATGTATTCATGATCCTTTTGCCCTTGAACTCTATTGCTTCTCAGAACCAAGATTTGAACCAAGGGGAGACCGTCTTTCTTTTGCTAGCATTGCAAACAAGAGAAGTACCTGAAAACAAGAGCTTGGTATCACTCTTCAGTGATGGCTGTGATCATGCTACTATGATTTATTTAGGATTACATCTGATGGTTCATGGCTAATCCTAATGGAAAAGCAACTTCAAGCCTGCTAATCTTAATAGAAAACCAAAACCATGTTCATTTTTTTATCTGAAACCCCCACATCAGAGGAGCTGAAGCAAGCTTGAATATTCTCTGTATTTCTAGGAAGTAATGGACAATTTTATCCACAGAGCTAGAATCCAAATTCCACTCAGATTATTATATATAATTCTGGCCACTCTGAAATATAACAACTATATAAGTCGATCTTGAAAAAGTCTTTCAGATTATAGAAATCACATCAATATTCTTTAAGTATATTGAATGAATATCTTATTTTATTCTGCTTTATGTGAAGCTTTGAAAATCTAAGCTTTTGTTCCTGGCCTTGCAAAAGAAAGTTTAAAAATAGCCAAAATTAATGGACAAAAGTGTAAACAAAGATGCACAAATCTTTTCAATATGTAATTAACAGAATCCTTCTCCATCATGCAGAAATCCTTGATTTTTGATACTCTAATAACTTGCAGCTTACAGCAAATTTTAAATTATATTTGATGCAGTAATTATGCTACGCAGAATCTTATTATGTCTTTTGTAATCTTGGAGGATAAATTATTTTTTCCCCCTAAAAGATTAAATTATAGATGCTGGTACATGCTGTTATTTTATGTACTCTACTAATACTGCTTTAGTTAAACTTATCCCAATTTAGAGGCAAAAATTCTTTCCAGGCTGTATATTGATTTACAAGAGAGTTAGAGATAGTCCTTTGTAAGTAAAGGAAGCAGAAGTTGGCCCTAAATAGACAAAAAGCCAACATGGATGCCTGGAAAACATCTCATTTATTTTCCAGTGAAAGGGAATAAACCCCAATGATTTCAAGTCAAATGATTTTAAGCCAAACATCCCACAGAAACTCTTGATTCTTCAGTTCTGTATTGCTGGTTCTGAACAGACTCAGCATGTTCTACATACAGAATATCCTGCTATTCATGTTGGGAGAAGAGTATTAAAAAGACAGTTTTCTCAGATGGTCTCTTATATCTAATTCATGTCTGATATTAAAGAACACAGATCTCAGGATGCTTCCAGCCAAAAGACTAAGTGAATATGAAGGACCAAACAGATAGAAATCACACTACTGTATACACTGCACCTGGTACAAACAGCAACCAAAATTACTACATCAGTCTTAGTGGGGCTAAATTCTATCCTGTTGTGCCTCAGACCTTACCCCCATCATTTTCCTACAATCTTATTTGAATGCCACATGAAACAATTAGGCATCTTCTGGTTAACTGTGCTGTTTTGAGTAGTCTCAAGTTTGTTACTATGTCTTAACTTTCATGAGGGTTCTGTCTATCTAAGCATCAGGGTGGTACACACACACAGCATGTAAAGTACTCTGTTACCTGTATGATCTAGCCCTTACCGTAAGAGCTTTCCAGTCTACGTCCACACTGCAGTTAAATACCTGCGGCTGGAGCTGGTTCAGCCTCAGTCTGCTGAGATGCAGTGTAGATGTTCATGCATAGGCTAGAACCTAGGCTATGGAAACCTCTCTCTTCACAGGTGTTTAATTGTGTTGCAGACATATGCTTAGGGGCAGAGTTCAGGTGGCTATTCTGTTAGGTTTCCAGTGCTAACTCTGTATTCTGCTCCATGGAGGAGCCAATGATGAAAATAGACTATTGTGCTGGTTTTCCATGGGAGAGGATGATGGAGGGAAGTCATTTTATACTGGCTGGTATAAGAAAAAGTGGTTTTGTAACCTGTATTTGGACAGTAATACGTGAGTGAAATGTCCTTATTTAGCTTTGAACAGGAGGCTGGGCTGGTGTAGGTTTGAATCTGTCACTTTCATGCTGTGTTTGATTGGCAGGTTGTAGGCTAGTACCAGTTAGCAGGAATATTGACAGTTTTGTTACTGAAAAATGGTGGATAACAGAAGGTTAGTGCTATTTATAGGGCGTCTGTGACCTGCAGGTGGAATATGCATTGGAAGTAATATGTTGAAATGTTAAGTATTATGCTGGGATTTTAACCATGACTTTATAATGCTTAGTATTTTGTAGCTCTGTGTTTAAGGGGAAAATATATGGAAATTTACTTTATCTTGACAGTTCCCCCCTCCCATTCTTTTTTGTTTTGCCTTTAAAATTATTTTTTGTTAAGGAATTGTTTGCATTGGACTAGATCCTCAGCAGGTGTAAACTGATATAGATCTATTTAAGCTAATGGTGCTAAGATGATTTACACTATCTGAGGAATTGGTCCATTATTTGTATGTTCTTCTGTCTAAGAGTCCTATGATGCAGGGTCTAAGGCAGTTTGCAAGATCTGTCAGCCGTTCTTAGCTACTGAGAGCTCCATGGCAAGGCTTGTAAGTACCATGACTCCTATGCCTCATAGATATAAGTGTGGTCACCATGTACTATAAGACCATGAATGGTTAAAAACATCTGTTTACGTTCCAGAGTTGTATAGTAAAATCTCCTGGATGTTTTAAGCACTCTTGCAGAATGGGTGGCAGTCAAAAATCATATTATGTGGCCTCAGTGATTGTAAATTCAGAAATCAGAAGAAGGAATTAGCCTTTAATGATGGTAGAGATTGAAACTATATGAAACCACGTATTATACATGTCATTTATATTTGGAAGTTTATGGAAATGCCAGAGTAGATTATACATGAATCAGGATGGCTGCCATAGGCGGCAAGTTACTTGGGCCTTTGGTGCCCAAGTTTCACCAATATTAAGAATAGTGGGCTCAGCTTCAACAACATTTCTGGGCTGCTGGAGTATTCTAAGGGGGTGGCCTTTGAGCCTCCAATGGTGCTGGGTCACAGAGTTGTAGACTACAGCAACCAGGGCAGCCTCACAGTTCTGCCTTCCTCCCCCAGACACACTCAACAGTTGGCCCTGAGCTGTTCTAAGTGCCAGCCCCAACCCCAAGCAGCACAGCACTGTGTTGACCACTCTCCTCTCCCAGCCCTGCCCCTTCCCATTGCCCTTCTCCCACAAGGGCCCTGTGCCCTAATTTGGAGCCGCTCCTGGCACTACCAAAAATTGTACATCCCTGGTACCCATGGTGACTGCAATCAGTGGTAACTAAGCAGTGGAGATGTACAGTAAGAACCATGTCATGTATTTGATTTCCACTGCTATTATCTGCATAGCTAAGAAAATGTTAGACCTTGTAAGTTATATACTTCAGGGTTAACACTGTTATCATAGTTTCTACAGGGAAGCTGGTGGATCAGTAACCAATGTGAATCATGTATTCCAGGTTTCAGGGTTATTACAACTTCTGCCACTCAGGCAGAAGCTCTTGTAAACTGAGTTTCTTACTAGAGAATTCAAAATCTTTACAAGCCCTACCAGCAAGCCTGTAGCACTGATAATAGCCCACATCTGTATTTATTCATTACTATTATTGCTATAGTGTATCTCTTGTGCCTAGCACTTCACACTTATTATTTAAGAGTTCTCTTAAATGTTTAGAAGTGCCACTGGCAACTGGGTGACAGGGTTGCTGAGAACACTTTTATCAATGTTAATGGTGCTTACAAATGCCTGGGGTGTTACAGTGTTATCTCACACTAGACAGAACAGTCAGTTGGCAGATGAGCATTAAATGGAGCAGAAATTCCTTGAGTGTCTCTCCCCAGCCCTCACCCTATCCCAACAGTAACAGCGCTTATAAAAACAAGTGTTAGAGTGTACCTCAAGGGTCACATCATTTGGAGATACTGAGGATTTAATCAGCAGAGCTTTGTAGCAGGGTGATTTTGGCCATGGTAACAGCATTTAGAAATGTTGTTGATAGGCCAGTGACATTTAGGATATTTGCCCAGTACCAAGTGAAAAAAGTGTTACTTTGTCTTATCTATCAATTTCAATTTTTAAAATTGGGATCTCTATAACTCTAGGCACCTTTACCTTATATTAAAAATACAAAACTGATAAAAAATAAATGCAGCAGCAAAAAGGGGTTTAGAGATTCTAACCTAAATGAACAAATTCCAGCCCTCACTGCCCCTTCTTTCTCCAAAACCCTGTAGAAAGATATGGGCTTTGCAATGTGCCCTGAAGGCCAGCAGGTCTGCATACAGGAGAAGAGTGAATTCCAAAGTCAAGGGGTCCTCATGGAGTGAACCTCATTCTCCCTCTTTGAAGCCAATTATTTGATTGAGGACCTGCAGTGATGTCAGCATGACGACACATTTTGGGAAGTTGTCTCTCAAATGGACAAATTATTTAGAGGTTTATGTGTCAAAACCAGCTCTTTAAATTCCAAAGGTGGCCAATGCAAATCAGAGCTCTGGGCTTATGTAAGAAGCGAGCAGCTGCATTCTTTGTTAGCTTTCATTTCTGATGTCATTTAATGCAGAGTCTCATGTGCAGTGCACTGTACTAGTTCGCTCTCTAGATAACAAAGGCATGAGACACAGCGGCAAGGCCAGCATCTGAAAGAAATGGTTACAGCCCTCTAGCCAGACCTACATGGACAAAGAAATCCAACCTAAATACAACTGGTTTATAATTGTCTAACAGCAGCAAGGAGATTCATCACAGCTCCAAGACTACAAGTTTGAGTAGTAACCGGTGGATGCATAATCTCTGCTAAAGGCACAGACTTCCTCACAAATATTTTTCACCGGCTTTCTGGAGCCAGTCAACATCACCTCAGCCTTATTTGATTCAAGCTGTGGTGCCAACTATTCCACACCTTGAGTTAACTTGACTGGAGATGACTCTACATTTGCCTCCTTCAGAAGTCACTCAGTAGCTATAGAAGCTGTCTGCTGTTCAGTCTCAATTCACTTGCTTTTGTTCGTACAATAACAAAATTTTTTTTCTCCTGAAAGTGGGGTATTCTTATTGGTCATAGAAAGGTGGCATTTTGTCTTTAGCATATCAGGCTGTCCACAACTCAGCATAAATTAGCTGATTGAGCCAGAGAAACTATTCGCTGTCCTCTTATACAGCCATGACTCAAGATTTAGCAAAACCCACTGGTCAGATTCAGCATGAGAGTAACACATTGGCATTCTCTTTCCTTTGGCTTTATTCATTAAACTGTTACCTTTAAATCATGGTCATATGTGAACTGGAATGAGCAAAACAACACTTAGAGACAAGTTCCTCAGTAGTTCAGGACAGAATATCTCATTGTCCTGCCAAATTAATGATACAGTGACCTACTGAAGGAAAATACTTTACTGCAAAGGTCTCCAGGATACTCAAGTTCTGTCACCTTCCAAGGGTGGGCCATCAGAGCAGGTGCCTTTCCCTGAGAGGTCTGTCCCAGGATCAGATGATAATTGGTCTCTGACATTGGTAAAGTTTCTAGTTCCCCACCTCTAATTTCAGCCCAAACACTAGATCAAGGATATGGCCCGTTATATGTGTTGAACCAGAAGCCCTCTGGGATAGTGCCATAGTCATCATGTTAACCATGAACTTTGGAGCTGTCTCAAGAGTCATCATTTATATCATGGGTTCCCAAACCCTGGCCCCTGGGCCAAAAGTGGCCCTTGGGGCTTTTTAACGTGGCCTGTGCTCTGCTCCAAGTGCCTCCCTCCAGGTCTCAGCACAGAGCTGGGAACTGGGCTGCAACAGTTGTGAGCTGCGGCCTTAGTCTCCCACCCACTTTGGGGCAGAGCCAGGAGCTGGGCTGCAGAGGTGCGGTCCCACCGGCTCCCTGGGAAGAGCTGGGTGGTGGATGCGGGTCTCCTTCTGGATCCCAGTATGCAGGCAAGAGCCAACAGCCTCTTGCTGGATGCTAGCTCACAGCCGAGAGCTGGCTATGGTGCAGGTCTCCTGCCTGGCCTGGGACAGAGCTGGGAGCCCAGTTGCACTTGTGGGTCTCTTTCATGGTCACGGTGCACAGCTGGGAGCCAGACTGCAGGCATGGATCTCCATCTGGGTCTAAGGCGGAGATGGGAGCCAGGTGCAGGTCTCCTCCCAGTCGTAGAGCACAGCCAGAAGCTGGCCTGTGAGTGTGGATCTCCCACCAGGTTCTGGTACACAGTGGGAAGCCAGGTTGCAGCTCACAGCCTTCTACTTGGTCCCAGCACTCAGTGGAAAGCAGGGCTGAGCTGCAGGTCTGCTGCTTGGTCCCAGAGCTGGGCTGTGGTTGCCAACCTAGTATCTGCTCTCAGCCCTCCCAGCCTCCTGCAGGCACCTGCCTCCTATCTACCTACTCCCAGCTCCTGTTGTAAGGGTCACTGAAATTAAATGAACTGGTTTTAAGAGTTTAATTAATTTTAATTTTTTAAACATAATTTTTTAAAAAAATATTTTTAACTTTAAATTCTGATTTTCCTTTGCACTAAATAAATGTTTTCTTTAAATATGATTAGATGTATAGTTCTTAATTGTATATAGTATATTATAAAAATACATCAATACATTTTTTATGAGTTGATAGACCGATGGCCCTTCAGGGTTGTAGAACTGATATTTCCCGCCCTCGAGCCAAAAAGGTTCAGAACCACTGAGTTACATGGAAAATTAAGTGTTTAAGTTTTATCATCGTTGACATCTTCAAAACCACCTCACAACAGCTTCTACATGGACTTTGTAGTACTCTAGCATTTATTTCCATTTGACATCTTCAAAACCACCTCACAACAGCTTCTACATGGACTTTGTAGTACTCTAGCATTTATTTCCATTTCAGCATTACCCTAAAATGAATTCACCAGATGAATTGACTATTTAATCCAGTTTTCGGGAAGGCCATCTCTTACATTTCAGGTAGATGCAAATAACATCACCACACCATCAACTATCCATTGTTCCTTAAAAAATGGACTGCATGAAAGCTGTGAAGCTTTCTTCAGAGGTAGTTCTGTTCAAATTACAACATTTGGACATTAATGTCAACTGACTTATCCATCCAGTACATCACATATTGCTCCTTTACTGAAGGTAAAACATATTCATATCAAAATAGAATGAAATGTATAATATTAAAATCCTTGTCATGTCGTTTGAAGCTTTTCCAAAAGTGTTCAGATTCTGCAGCAGTGCTGGCCAAATCCCAACATTAAGGAATTTCACTCTGCAACAATTTGAGACCAAATTTATAAATGTTTTCCTTGGCGTGGCTTCTCTTTGTGATCTAACTAGCAAGTTTATTTTGAATTTATCTAAAGTACACTTTTTCTGAAGTATTTCAGACTAATGAGGTTGTTTGTTACTTTAAAAATGAAAATAGAGTCTGGAAAAGAGTGGTGAGAACAAAACAGTCTTGCATAAAGAAAACTGTCACAACATTAACTATGGAGCTTACACCATGGCTGCAGAATTTCAAGGATGCTTGTCAGCTTTTTAATAATTAGATACACAAATAGAATAGCTGAAAATTCAGTTCATATGATGAGATTATATTTCTATATATTATAAAAGAAGTCTATATGAACAAATGGCATTGATAAACAGGTTAGGTTACAATGGTTATTCTATTAAGTATAATAAAGAATCATAACCTTACTTTTATTTTATTTAGAAATTTATGCCCGGTTTGTTTTTCTCTATGATATTTTGAAAAAGAAATAAATGCAATTTAAATGAAAGGATGGAGATTAAAATGGGAAGATTCATTTATTCTGAACTTACTACATTGTCTTTGTGCATTTTTTTAAAAGTACTTTATAATACCTACCACAGGATCAATATCAACTGCTCTTCAGTACTCCCACAGAAAAATGATGAAAAATGGGAGAGTTAAAACTAGAACTTTTGATTTGATACTGAATATCCTGGATTTTGTCAGTTCAGTTCAGACCTTTTACATTCTCTCTTTTTCTCCCTCTCTTTTTTTTCCTTTTATTTTTATAACAGATACTGATATGAATCTGCCTTTCCACCTGCTGAGCTTGCTGGAAAGAAAAGGGAATCATTATAACTCAGTAGTTTCCATGGAAATAGACATTGCCCACATTTGGCTATTTGCGAAATGTGATAATGTATTTGCTTGATACATTTCAGAACTTCTCCATCTCCGAAAGGTGAGTCTAGGACACTTGTGGTTCTGTTAGTGTCATACCTCATGAGTACTTTAAACGTTTGTACTATGAAGCATAAACACTGGTATGCGTATAGCTACTCTAAATTCAACATACAAAGATATTATCTCTTGAGAGTACATTTAAGGCAAGAAATACATGTAAGACAAAGATCTAAAAGCCACCTGTGATGGGGCATACCAGCCTTGCCCTGGCCTGGAGAGGGTTATCAATGTACTGCAGGCTGAAGAGGGCATGCTTTCCCACCTATGCTGGCTGTGCTCAGCTTGAACTCAGATATAATAAAAAGAATCAACTTAGCTCACTCTGGAAGGGCTGGTGAAGAGTAACGGAACAGACCACTCTGCTCTCTATATGGGAGCTGATGCAGATTTTGACCCCAGAGCTAAGCCATGGTGAGCCCCAGTCAAGTTCCAGGGTGGCAGACAAAGATGGGGGAGGGACAGAGCCACCAAGAGCAGCAGCACATAAGGCCACAGAGAATCATGTACTATCATTATGGGAAACAGTGTAGGTAGTAGTCCAGGGGATTGGGACAATGCTACAGAGGGAGGACTGGTGATCCAGCCCATGTGTTTCAGGAGGATCTCCACTGACTCAGTAGTGTGCACCATGGCCACTGCCAGGGCCCTGGGTTGCACGGAGGGACTGAGCCCCCCTACTCAGGATGCCACACATTCCTAGGAAATGCCCCACTATCCCAACATACCTTAGACCAGGGGTCTTAAACTCAAATCACCACGAGAGCCACATGAGGATTAGTACATTAGCCTGAGGGCCGCCCCACTGAAACATTTTCATACAATGATCTTGCAAATATTGATAATGATAGTGTTGTTGAAGGCTGCAGGAAAGAACTTTGGGGGCCTCATGTGGCCCACGGGCTGCATGTTTGAGACCCCTGCCTTAGACTACCTTTCCCCACTGTGTTGAGCACTGCTTGGCTACACTGCCTTGAATGAGAAGGCCACTCTATTGACCAGGTCTTTGGCCTATATTATCACATGGGATAGTCTGGGGTTATGAACAGGAGACCCAAGTGGTAGTTCTACAGCTTTTCAAAGCCTTACCAGGTCACATGACTCTGTGATGGGGTGTAGAAGCTCTGTCACACCATCAATAAAAACAAACAAAAGACCTTTTCAAATATATTTAAAATGGAGTACTCCTAATGTGGTAATATAGCTATCTAAAACAATGCACGGCCGAGTGCTCATTCAAACAGTATATGAGAAAGTGAAACAAATGGGCAGCAGTCACAAGGGAGCTACCAATTCTAACCCATCCAAGATATTTTTAAGCATATGAAGAAGGTATGGATTTTTAATCAAATAAATAAGCTGGCATTTCAATTTTAAATTACAATGAAGCAGTAACCTGTTTTGAAAGGTATCTGGACAGATTTGATTACTGAATCCTGAAAATTGACAAAGGAACTTCTCATCTACTGTCTAACAAAACTGATTACTAGTAACGAGTCTCCCTCTTTGTTGGGTTTTTCTTCTTTCCCTCTTTTCCTGCTTGCTCTCTGTGCTTTTTGTTTGTTTGTTTGTTTTTAGTTTTTTCTTTTGTTTTGTTTTTGTTTGAGCAGGAGGACAAAAATGTTTCTTCAAATACCTATGTTCTAAGACTAAGGAAACAAAAGACTTGTATTTCTTCCCTTCTCTTAACTGGGGGTGACATTAAGTCTTATGCATAGGCAGCACAAGGTGTATGCACCACTCAAATTCTATTTTGAAGGTTTAAGCAGTTTATAGGTCTTACAGTCAGCTTTTGCATTGAATTTGACCCCTCATTTCAATTTTAATAGATAATACAAATGACATCTATGCCTCCGTGCTTAACAGCTAAACTGTAGTCAAATTACAATATAATTATACTGACTGAATTTCATCCTGATATTTTCATAGCCTTCCCCTTATCCTATTGATATTTCACTATACTTCAGATGCACAGTGCGAGTTGCCAGTGAGTCAATGCATCTGAGAACATGGCCACCTCTATTAAGGTCCCCAGACCGTAAGCACCTATGTTTGAAAGGTCACACACTGTCCTTCTTTGTGACCTTTGGCTTTTTTTCACTGAAATGTTTGATTCTTCCCAAAATAATAACAAAATTTTGTTAGTTTAAATTGATACAGGTTTTGGATCTAAGGTCTTCCGGTAACTCAAGTTTACCCTTTACTACCAGTTTCTTTGTTTCATCATTAATGAGTAACATCAAATCCAGGGATCATTAATTTAAAATGTGTTCCCATTTCTGTTTGAAAAAGTCATTTTTAAAAGCCAAAGGTGGAACATTTCTGCCGACTCTCAATCCCCTTGAGGTCCCTTGTTCTCTCCATAGTACATTGACAAGGGAACACTATGCCAAGTAAATCTAATTTTCTCTCCTCAAATGTTCCTCTAAATGGTTATAATATTCCTTTCACGTCTTCTTAATTGATTCAGTTCCAAAAAGATCAGTGAAGACTGGATGCAGCTTGACTGCACTATTGCTTTTTTTCTAGAATAGAGGAGTGCGATCCACTATATTAGCGGTTCTTCAAACCTTTCCTCAATATTACTTCCCATGTATTTTCATTGTTGACCTGGAAGCATCAGCATGTTTGCAATAATGCCATCAGCATGGCACTGCTTGAAATTTATACGTAAAGTTCGTCAATCTTCAGTAGCAAAAAAGTCACTGGCTAACATAGCTTTTTAAAACATAATATAATGAAGATTTAGGATTCTTCAAGTATATAAAAAATGTGGTATGTGTCTCATAAAAAGTAAAACTACTCTTCCTACCCTTAACAATATGCAATCTGAATTCAGTGTGACATAAATGAACATGAGGAACAGTTGAGGTGAAAGGAAGAGGAAAGAAGAAAGTGACAACTGTACTGCATGTTTAACACCACCTAAGGCTTTGAACAGAGTATTCCAGAGACAAATAAGGCAGGAGGAGGGGACTGAAAGCAACTGCCAACTTGGTTGTTAGTGTTTCTTGTGACTATCCTCCTGGCTTTCTTATTTCCCTCTTGAAAGATGGAAGTCTGTGAGTCTCAGGTCATGGGGTTGCTTGGTTTTTGACAACGTACCCAAGACACCTTGGATTGGTCCCTGGCTGCTCATTTAATGTCAACTCCACTAGTTCACACTGCTGTCAGAGAAAGAAACTTTTGCTTGTTAACATGACTTCACCTTCTTTAGCTGGTGGCTCCCTCTGTAGTGAAAATCAGAAAATTAAAGTGGTTTTACAGCTTCTTTGCTTCTTCAGATGCCTACATGGACCCTTTAAAAACACCACATGCAATCTGAAATAAGCTTTCCTTTTTATTTTATTCTGAGGTCATGAGTTGTTTTCTATTTTCTGCATGTAAAGGCAATTTTTACCAAGAGACGATGGCCATGATTTTGGAGACTGGTATGCTAAAGAGGATAATGTAAGAATGTCCTAAATATGACAATAAATAGGCCTCCAAAGATGAGAAATATAGGGTAAGTTCAACAACACTAGATCAAATCCACAGTGCTGCTGGTAAGAAAAGTGGTTAAAACCCTGCCTAGTGAAATCAAAGTAACTGAGAATATGTGTACTGATTTTGTGTGATCACAGAAGATCATACAGGCAAAAGACCTCTGTTCATCTGGACTTTTTGCTGGTATGAACAGATCACTGCAATTCTGTTTTTCACTGTGTTGCAGTGCTACATTTACATAGTTACTAGTATAATGGTGATAGAGAAAGATAACAGAGTTCAATAAAGAAGGGATGAATGGTTGGTAATGTATATTTGCTTTGAAAGAAAGATCAAGATTAGGACGAAGTAAGAATGAAATAAAAATGGTGAATTCTATGCAGTCAAAAATGTAAGCTTTACACTAATCTGTTCAAAACAGATGTTAAACTACAGAAGGATCTACTAAAAAGAGAAATGATTTGTTATGCCTTTGTCACATTCCTTAAGCGAATATTGTGATACAGTGAGCAGGGCTAGGCAATTTTCACAAACTTAACATTTTTTCTGCAAGTACTTTGAAAACATATTGAGTGTCTTGATTTAACTTGGAAAAACTAATTACACACATACACAAGCACATTGACAGATCAGCTAACAGTAGATTAAGAATGTGGTGGTAGTGGTTATCTGGGGAAAATATTACCTGTGTTTCTGTGTCCCTTACATTTGTAGCGGTGACAGTTGGTATTGATGGAAGACTGGGTTGATGCACCACCAGCTAATAACCTCCAGTGACTGTAAAGGCTGTTAAACAGATATGGAAAGGTATACACAGTAAATTGGTTTCTGAGTCTGTTACTGTAAGCTCTCAGGAGTGGAGTTCTGGATATTCTTCAACAAATACTTACATGCCTGGAAATATGACTCCTACCATAGACAAAAAGTCTTAACAACAACTGAAGAAGTGTGTGGGGGCCTGGGGGGATAAACAGAGAAACAAATGGAACTAAGATCAGAAGTTTGTAAAAAGGGATGGACAAACAGGTCTGAATGAAACAAGACCTCATTTAACTCAGATCCAAAATAAGTGCCAGATTCTGCCATTCTAACTCAAACTTAAATAGTACTTTAAACTCTGACCCATCAAAGATTTATGCCCATGTTTAACCTTGTGCACTGTGAGTAGGTTGCAGCAAAAGGGACTATTTACAGAATGCAAAATTAAGCATGCACTGAAATCTTTGTGGGATTGGCTCCTTTTTGTGTGAAATGGAGGCATTTATTTCAGTGGGGTTAATCAGAGTGAGAAAAGGTGGAAGAATCTGGTTCTAAAATATTTTTGAGGCTCAGAAAGATATGGATGAGTTCTTGTCTATTGTAAACATAACCATACAAGACATCTTGTTTTCAGGTGTTTTCCAACATTTTCCAAATCAAAGCATCCTATCTGAGTTTTTATCAAAATGAAGCTAAACTTCCAAACTATTTGGGATTTCACTGTTTATAATTAATTAGAACTTCCAATAACATGCATCTTACTAAGGGGCTAGCTAGGATAGTCAAGTTCAGCAAATCAAACAACCAGTCCCCAGGCACTTCTACAGACTAACAAATTTATTAGACTTTAACATTTAACTTTAAATCTAAAATATTAGACTTTAAAAGTGCCACAGGACTCTGTTTTTTGTTATGAACACTGATTGTCACCTCTCTCAACCTCGCCACTTCTGATATGTTGCTCCTCACTATTTGAACCTATAGATCTTGTTTGATTTGCTGAAGTACTCTGACCTGATGCAGTGAAATGTAATCACAGATTCATCTTTACCTCACATAATTCAAGTTCCCCCCACTCCATACTTTCTGGCATCTGATGAAGTGGGATTTCATGCACATAAGTTCATGTGAAAAATAAATTTGCTAGTTTTTAAAAGCGCCACAGGACTCCTTTTCTGTATCTTACTAGGTACCATATGCAGCATCTTAATATGCTCTGAAGTTCAATGTATTACTTAAGTACAGGTTAAAGGGCATGGGAAGTAGGGTAAGAGCAACAGTTAGCAGCCTTGCTTATCAGGCTGAAATTCTTGTTATGATACTTCAGTTCTGCTAAGCTTTATTAAACCATCTTGCTGAAAAGTTATTCAAATTGACTAAAAGATCAGCAAAATACGTTGGGGCCAGAAGTTGATGTTGTTAAGAGCTAGTTTTGAAATCATTCCGAATGACTGCCAGAACTCTATAATGATTATTCCTTATATGAATAAGAGAGGAAATTGTTAAGGCATCTTCCTACACCCTCTTAATTGCTGACACACCCTCATAGCATTGTCAAGAATCAAGGGGAAACAAAAAACTTTTACAATGTATAGTCAAAGGCCAGAAGGAGACATTGTGATAATCTCATCTGACTTTTTGCACCACAGGCAATGGAACTTCTTCAGAATAGTTTCTAGGGCATATATTTTACAAAGCCATCCAATCTTGATTTGAAACTTGTTAGTAATGGAGAAACCACCATGACCCTTGGTAAGTTTTTCCAATGGTTAATTATTCTCATCTTATTTTCAGTCTGAATTTGTTTAACTTCATTTTGTAGTCATTAGGTCATGTCATATCTTTCTCCTACTTCTTTTTTGGTAGGCTAAACAGATTGAGTTTCTTGGATCTAGCAGCAGAACTGGAACCAGGGATCCACACTATTGCCTAGACATGTCTGGGATTGTGACTTGGGTTTAGAAAAGTCAGGTAGCCAATTAGGCGTCATGAGACCACTGTCTGTCAAATACACACAGTGCTCACTCCCTCCCATAGTTTGTATCTACAGCAGGTTATGGAAGCATGAACACAAATGCTTTGGCACCCTGGTGCTACCAGTAACCTGGGTACCTTACAAGCCTGGGTTCTGGACCCATCAGGGCTTTACATAAACTCAAGTTGCAAGCTTTTTTGTTATGTGATTTATTGGAATATTTTATGCAGTCTGTCTTAGGGCCTTCTACAATCACTCTTAACATTTGTGTAATCCTGTTTACATAAGAACAAATTCTATAGCCTAGCTATTGTATTAAAATCATGACTACTTTCTTTGGACCCATATCCCAAATGTGGCATAATGAATGTTTCTGCAATATGATGTATGGTAATCCTCTTTTGAGATAATCTGAATTCAGCATACCAGGTCTACTAAGGCAGTGGTTTTCAAACTTTTTTTTCTAGGGACCCAGTTGAAAACCAATCATTTATGCCCACAAATGAACAACTACATCTTTGAGCAAAGCATTCTAGTCTTTTGGTGGTGGCGGCACAGGGCACCGTGACCCAGTACCTGAGGGCCTGTGACCTCGTACTGTGTCCCAAACAATGGTTTGAAAACTGCTGTACTAAGGGCAGAATTTTCAAAGGCAGCTAAAGAGAGTTCATAATACAAGTCTACTGATTTTTCACTTTCAATGGGATTTGTGTTCTTAAGTCATTAAAGAGCTTCTGAAAATTCCACCCTGATTCTCACATGTCCCAGTCCTTCATTTCCTACGTTGATGATATGATCGAAAGGCATATTTGCAAGTGGCTGCTGCTTGAGTTAATTTGTATTGAAAATGATAATTTAATGCTACTGAGATTTTATTCCATTATTAATGATGTATCAGGACACTGTGCATACATCTACACTTGCATGTTAGTTCGAATTAAGGAGCCTTAATTCAAACTTAGTACCTGTCTCCTAGTTACAGCTACTAAGAACTGCTGGTTAGTTCAAACTAAGCCCTTACTTTGATCATTAGTTTGAACTAAGGATGATGTAGACAAGTATTAACCCTTAGTTCAAACCTTAAAAGGTCAAACTAACGGCACTTAGTTCGAATTAACAAAGTGGACTAATTCAAACAAACTTGAGATTGAATTAATCCACATTGTTAATTTGAGCTAAGAAGTTCGAGTGTTGTTTGAATAAACAAATTCGAACTAACTTTTCCTAGTGTAGACATAGCCTGAGGCACAGAACGTCAAAGATACTGAGGTTCCTTCAAATCAGTGGAAGTTAGAAGCCTCAATATTTTTGAGGATGTGGGCTCTAGAGTCTTGCATAGTCTTCTTTTTATTTTAATGTAAATATGAATAAGTCAAAATTCCACATACATCATAGGAATACAGTTAATTTTATGCATATAAATAGTCCCATTAAACTCCATAGAGCTACTCAAGTGTGTAAATCTAACAATGTCCCTAAGTGTCTGCAGAACAGCTGTTGTAGGTAACAACCCATCTATCTGTTGTCTGCTAACTGGAAAAAAATCCCTTTTAATGATATTATTTATGATCAAATATAGAACATTCTAGGCTAGTGATGAGGCTATAGATTTTGGACATAATATTATACATGAATCTCCATTTTTTCAATGGGGCTTTAGTCATGCGACTCATTGACTTTAATAGGAGTTGTCTGGTTAAAATCTTATGCACCAGCTTCAAAAAATCAGAAATGTGCATTTTCCTAACCAGTTCGACATTTTCCATGTGTAATTAAACACTCCTTTGATACATGTAGAGAGAATGTCATAACTATATTTAGGATTATAAGTTAACAGCCTGTAAAATTTCATTTTTAAAAATGAAAGTGTATTACTTTGTTAAAAAATTGCTCCCAGGTTGAGAACTTTATATATACCAAGTTTCATGCCAGAGTGATTTTCCTGAGGTGAGTTAAAAGCCCCTCAGAAACTAAGTTGAAAACTAAAACACTGCCAGAGCTTCAGCTTTTGCTATTGTAGAGATAAGATGTGAAATATCAGATATACTCTGTATTGAAATGGGGCTTGTTTGTGCTTGAACTCTTTAATGTCTTATATTCCATTTACTTCTTTGCTTTTAGGTAAATCATTTAGGCTATTTTAGATTATTTTCTCAATCCTTCCTCAGCTGTGTGGTTGGATTTTGCTTGCTAAACTGAGGAACTTTCTCTCCCTACCTTTCCTCCTTTAATCTTTCTCCTCTCTGATAAAACCTTACACCAGGTAGAATATGATATTTAAGACTTCAATCCTTTTACCTCAATATTTTGTAGCTCTCCATGAAAGACAGGAAAATACAATAACCACACACTATAACCAACTATGTTCTTTTCTTTTCTTATGTTCAAACAAAAAATCTTGCTCTAATTACAGTTGCTGCTTCAACTTCTTTTGAGTTGATATGAAAACATTGCCAGACAAGCTGGCTGTATAAAGCCTTATGTCACTGGAAAGAAGCAGTTGATATTTCAGCATACTAGAGGGAGTGCAGGAAGTCATTAACCATTTCTCTGTCGTTGTTTTGGAGCCAATGTGAGAAGCTGGAAGGTCCTGACTAATCAGCAATGACTTCTGCCAAGGGTACCAAGCTTGCAGCCATTTTGCACCAATCAGATACAGCC
Organism: Podocnemis expansa; assembly: GCA_007922195.1. NCBI lineage: Eukaryota > Metazoa > Chordata > Testudines > Podocnemididae > Podocnemis > Podocnemis expansa. The sequence continues at coordinate 51,284,220 of ML681994.1, read as the reverse complement.
CAGCCAGCCCTGGAAGGGGGAGATAGAGCTCAGAGTAGGCAACGGGTAACAGTAGCTGACTGGATTAAACAAAAGTATATAGTGGGTAAAGTAATAGTTGAGAGGTTGCAAGATAAAGGTTTTTCAGATAAGCGTAAAGCCAAAGAGCAGGATGATAAACTGTTACAAACCCTAAAATATTAGGAAAAATTAAAATAATTTGCTAGCTGCCAAAGTATTTGACTGAAATGAAGAGGTAATATGTGGGATGTGATTAAAACTAAGCAAAAATGAGATAACAAAAAGCAAAGAAGAAAACAAAGTGTTAATAAGCAAGTGACTAATTAGTAAATGAGGAAGTGAAAGCAAATCATCAACAGTGATCATTTCCTTATACTTACTACATTTTCAAGGGCAGGGTAAGGTTGAAAGTAATAGAAAATTACTCGCCTGGAATTTTAAGAAAGCTAATAGGGAACTTTTTACAAGTCAAACTACTAAATTTGTGAATGATTAGTGTATGAGTGATGACATACAAAATTCCAATGACAGTGTAATAAAGGAATTAACAGTAACTGATACTGTAACCAAACCTAAGACACTGAAGTACCTCAAACTAAAAATTCACTTTCATTGTAGAATGAGGAGCAAAGAATGGCAGTTAGAGAAAGGAACAAAGCATTAAAAGAGCAACAACAACAAAAGGAATAGGGAAGATTTAACAAAGCATAAAAGAAATAAGGCACTAGCACAAAGAATTATAAAAATATCAAAGAAAGAGTTGGAGGAAGTTTTGCAGGCAGATAAAGAAAGGTACCCAGATATTGAAAATATACTGTATATCATCGTGTATAAGCCGAGATTTTTGTGCCTGATAATTGGCTTCAAAACAGGCACTTGGCTTATACATGGGAGAATACAGTAGACAGCCCCAGCCTAGCAGCTTCCCTGATCATGCGGTAGGCCAGAGCCCCAATGTTGCCCGGTGGCCATCTTGGGCAGTTGGCCAGGGCTGGAGCTGGAGTGAGGAGGGGACCCCAGTCTGGAGTGGCCAAGTAAGGGGGCCTGGGGAGGGGGTCAGCCTGAAAATTGAGGGGGGGATTCAGGGAGGCCAGGGAAGTGGCAGCAGAGACTGGGCATTTGGGGGGGAGGTTGGGGAGTCTATTAAAGCGGCAGGAGGGCCTGGGGGTTTGGGGGATGGTTCAGGGAAGCCAGGGAAGGAGTGGCAGGGCCTGGGCATTTGGAAGGGGGTTTGGGGAGTGCAGAGAAAGCAGCAGGGAGGTTTCCAGGAGCCCAGGGAAGCGGCAACAGGGCCCGGGGATTTGAAGAAGGGGTTCCTGAGAGGCCAGGAAAAGTGGCAGCAGAGGTCAGGGGCGACGGGGAAAGGGGTGGAAAGGGTATTGGGGAACATGGGAGTAAGAGCAGGAAAATGAGAAGCAAGAAGGGAGGCAGCAGTGAGGAAAGGGCAGAGCAGGGGGGCAGCAGCAACAAACTGAGAAGTGACAGGGGCAGCAGGGGGCAGCAATGAGGAAAGGGCAGAGCAGGGGGGGCAACAGCAGGAAGCTGAGAAGTGAGCAGAGGGCAGCAGTGAGGAAAGGGCAGAGCGGGGGGGCAGCAGTGGGGAAAAGGCAGAGAAAGGGGTGGCACTGAAAAAAAGGCAGAGAAGGGGGGCAGGAGTGAGGAATGGACAGCAGGGAGGGGGCAAGGAAAAAGCAGCAGCAGAGATTTTGGGGGTTAGAGAAGCTGTCGGGAACTCCAGAGGAAGCCAGCAGCGCTCGTTTGTCCATTGGTAGTGCAGGTCTTAGATGTGTGTCCCTGCGCTGTACCTCTGGGGTCAGCTCCCTGACAAGCTCGTGGAAGGTAGTCCTGGTCATCCAGAAATTCTGGTGCCACATGTTGTTGGTCCAGGTGCCAAGTACAGCATGGGTCCCACCAGTCAGAGCTTGTTTCAAGGGCTCAGATACCCTGGGACGCTCTTCGTGGTATATCTGCTGCTGCTGCCACACTGGCCATTCTGATGGCCCTGCTGGGGCCTGCCTCCAGTACAGCGAAGGCCACGCTATAGTCTCCAGTCTGCAGCTGTTGCCAGCCTCACACTGATCCCGTGGGAAGCACCCTGCCTATAGACTGCAGGACCTCAGAAGAAGGCTGCATGTCTGCAAGCTGGATCCTGCCTGGCACATGTGCAACCTGCTTTGCTCACTTCCTGTTTTATAGGGGTGGCTGCAGAAGAGGGAAGCCTCACCCGTGCACTGTGGGCCAGATTCCCACAATGCACCACTCTTGGGTCACCTTACCAACAGCCAGTGTGGACGTGGGCAGTCCCCTGGCAGTTTCAGTGTGGACATGCTAAGTTGACCTAACTAAGTCAACTTTAAGTCGACTTAACTAAATCGACTTAGTTGACTTTACTTTTGCAGTATAGAGATAGCCAATGATGCTAGCATTTAATTGTTTCTGGGATGTATGACTAATAGGGGTGGTGATTTTATTTTTACTCAATCTCAGGCTTTATGGAGGAAAAAAGGATGTCAGTACACAGAAGTGGTATAATCAGCAAAATTATATTTCCAATAACAGAATTAGTACAGATCCCAGGACACATTGAGATGAGAGGGAATGAAATGGCAGAGAAAGCAGTTAAAATTCTGTAAGAAATGAAAGTATTGGCATCGAAATACTTTGAGAAAACGAGAATTTACAAGTCTAGCATGGAAAAAAATCTAAAAGAAAAATGGCAAAAACTTTGGATTAGTGAAAAAATGAGAGTTGGTTTGGTTTTTTTTCCCCTGGATTGTGACCCAGATTTGAGGAAAGTTACACACTTCAGGGCCTGCGTATTAAAAATAAAGTGATCTTGTTTGGAATACTAACTGCCCATTATGGTTTACCCAAAAATCTTTTTGTATAAATAGAAACAAAGAACTCTATGCACTGTGTAAGATAGGAGAAAGGGTTGATCTCTCTCTATGGCTATGTAAGGTCTTTGATAAAGAAAAGGAAATGCTTTCTGAGCAATGCAAATGTTTTAAGTTAACAAAAGTTTCAATGTGTCATATAATAAAAGTATCAAGGAAACGGAGAATTATTTATGTTATCTGAAAGATGCACGATAGAGTGAGAGAATATAAATTGCTTTGTATTTTGGAATTATAGTTGATGTTTGCTATACCAGGGGTGGCCAAACTTATGGAACTCAAGAGCCACACTAGTTGATTATTAAACCTTCAAGAGCCATATTGAGGCATATAGCCATATTTTACCTACTCCAAAATTACCAAGTTTAAAATTCATTGCACACTTTAATTTTGTTATAAAAAGAGGGCAAATATTGATCCTACTAATGCCAGACTCTAATAATTACTTAAAGTTACCAGGAAAACTAGGCCTACCTATACAGTAAAAACTCAGCTTCTCCCTGCTGTCCCGACCATACCGCCACTTCTCCCCGCCGTCACAACTTCCTTCCTAACCCCCAGGCCCTGACGCTGGCTCTCCACAGCTGGCCCCCCCCCCCGGGGCCCCCTCTCCGGGGGGTGGGGGGGGGGGGGCGCAGGTGGCCCCCCCCCCCCCGAGTATGCTCAGAGCATGCTTAGGGTGGGAGATTTAAAATTCCTAGGTTGGGGCTGCTTTCCATTGGCTTTCTTCTGAGAGCCACACCTTTTCATTTAAGAGCCACATGTGGCTCCCAAGCTGCAGTTTGGCCATGTCTGCTATAGACTGTTCAATCAAGCCTGTCTCACTATTTAAAAAAAAAAAAAAAAAAAAAAAAAAGCTAGAACTGACAAGAATGACTCAGATTGAGGACTCATCTATACTTAAAACAGAACACCTGCCCTATTGTAGCTCTTTAGTTAATACACCATCTATGCTGATGGGAGAGTGTCTCTTTTTAGTGTAAGTATTCCATCTCGTCAAGAGGCAGTAGATAGGTCAACAGGAGATTGAGTCAGTTTAACTGCATCAATCAAGGGAGTGGGTTTTGAATTTAAACAATGGCTTTGATATGCTGTAACCATCTGACCTAATTCTATGACATAAATGTCCTGCCTTTATTTTCCTCCCATTCTGTAAGCTCCATATCTTCAAGCATCTGACAGAAGTGGGATTTTTCCCCCACAAAAGCTCATGAGATAAATAAATTTGTTAGTCTTTAAAGGTGTGACAGGACTCTTTGTTTTGTTGAACTAGACTAACATTGCTGCCCCTCTGCAGCTTGTCATGAGAGACTTAATTATACTGACCTCATTTCCTTGTATAGACCAGTCCTGAACCTATAGGTTGGTTTGCATTACAGTTTCCCTTAATTCCACATGTTAATTGGACTGAACTCATCTGCATCATTTATGTAATAAAGAATCTGATAAATCCTTTGTCCCAAGAATCAAAATAGCAATGGGCTATAGTTAAGGAAATAGGGTAGCTTGCTATCCTATCTATATCTATAGATATAATCTTTAAAAGTGCCACTAGACTTCTTGTTTGTTTTAGCAGCTACTGTAGCTCTTAGGTTCACAGCATGTTTGGTTAGTAATGTAATATAACTCACAAAGTAATTTGGTCTCCAGGCTTCAATTCCTCCGTTATGGCATATTTCCAGCCTCAATCCCACTGACTTCTATAAAATTACAGAAAACTGTATTGAGATCCAACCCAGCCTTGCAGAGAGAAGATAGAGCTGCTGAAGTAAACCAGCTTAGTCCATGGGTTGGATCTCAATACAGTCAGTGGGATTGAAGCTGGAAAAATGCCATAAAGGAGGAATTGAAGCCTGGAGACCAAATTACTTTGTGAGTTATATTACATTACGAACCAAACATGCTGTGAACCTAAGAGCTACAGTAACTGCTAAAACAAATAAGGAGTCTAGAGGCACTTTTAAAGATTAAAACATTTATTTATCTCATGAGCTTTTGTGGGAGAAAATCCCACTTTGTCAGAAGATGGGGAATTTACAGAATGGGAGCAAAATAAATGAAATGACTGCCAGTTTTTCTTACTTTAAGTTGTGCATGTGCTCAATATTGTGAATACTGTAAGAACTAGTTATGTAGCACAACTAAATGTTTTCTCACTTTGTCAATAAAATACCCATTCTAAACCAACATGAAAGCAGAAGATCTCTGACTGTTAGAGGCCCCAATCCCTGTAATTTTTAGTGAAGTTTAATTACATATATTTAATACATATATTTTAAAGGTTAGCCCCAGTGTTGTATTCATTTTAAAGAAAAATAACAAACCCCTAGTTAGTGACATTGCCTTAGTTAAGGTGTGTTCTAGCAGCAGTGTTATTCAGTAAAAAGAAATTTGACACTTTTTGTGTGTGTGAGAAATCATGGTCTGTGCAAATAACTCAAGGCATATGGACGAGTTTTTTTGTGTTACATAATTGGTAAGTCAATCAACTTACCTTTTTCTACAGAGGTTACACAAAAGTAACTCCTTTGTATGCAGCCAGGCAGAATTCCTTAACACCATAAGGCCTGCAGATACGGAGTTGTAATCAAATTCTGAACTGGACAGCTGTGCAGCACATATCCAGCCTTTCCCTCCATTCTGGGTGCCGAGTCCATGATTGTACTTTAGCAAGATGCCAGAGGACTTTGACCTGATACTTTCCACCAAGGAAAAGATTTTCAGACCAACAAGTCATGTCTGTTCCTTTTATAACCCTTAGACCAGGGCGAGCGAACACAAGGCATTCTTTGTAAGGTTTAGGTCACTGGCTTGAGCACTCATCTAGGTTGTAGCAGATCCAGATCTGAATTCCACATTAGAGCAGCAAGGGAGAAGATTTCCTTACTCCTACTTCCCAAGTGAGTGCATTCATCATCAGGCTATAGAATTCCTCTCTCTTTGGACAAGTGAATATTTATGTATTTGCATAAAGTGGAATAGCTACAATTGAAGCAACTGAGAGTAGAACAGTCAGGTGGTTAGGTTACTTAACACTTTGCCCCAAGGTGCTAACTCATACCTTGAGTATCCAAGCCGCATGACCTAGAATAAAGGTTATAAAAGGGGACATATATCCATAAAGTTTGCTGCTCTTAAACAAACATTTCCAATTTACTGAAAAATTCCAAACATTTTCAGAACCAGATTTTTCTCTCTACATTTGTTCTGGCTAAACTGCAATGAATTATTTGCACATCTTGACCTACTAGGCTGAAGAGCAACTTTCAGATAATGAAGCAGTAGAGATAAGAAAAGACACTACTTTGGTATTTCCATATGTCATCTCAAAATGCAGCTTTCTTTTTTTTTTTTTTTTTAATGTGATGGAGACAAATATCTGTTTGGAAACCTACTATAGTTTCATTATCCCCTGCCACAGAAGTCACATGGCTTTAGTGTACATGAGAAAAAGAGGAAAATGCTTAATGGACTAGGTCTTGATTTGACAAACTAATTTGCTGCGATTGCAGTTTCCCCAAGTAATTCTATAGCAAGCTGCCATGCAGTAAATTCTGATTTTATGATTTCCAGGAGGCTTGGCCCCATAAAGCCCCATGAGGCAAGAATTATGTAACTCATGTAGAGAGGACACAATTCTGTAGTAGAGAACTCTTTCATGCACCTCAGTTCACAGCAGTTTTTGAATGAGAAAGGAGGAAAGAGGGAGCAAACCAGCTGCAAGTGATACAGCAGTCCTAAAGCTGCAGTAGTGTCTACAGAACATAGTTTGAGGGCTAGTCTTCACTTCTAGTTGAAGGTGTAATTTCCAGTTTAAGGAGACTGAGTCTATTTAGCTCTGACAGAGCTAGCACAGTAAAAACAGAAGTATAGCTTTGGTGGCTTGAGTGGCAGGACAAGCTGGCCACCTTGAGTACACACATATGATCTCAGATGGAATCATACTCAGCTTGACTAGCCCCTTGTGTCACTCATGCAACCACAGTTACATCCTATTTTTATACACTAGTTCAATTAAAATTAGTGCAATGTGATGGGGTATACAAATCCCACACTAGAACATCTTGGTGTTGGCCAGTCAGAAAAGAGATGAGACTTTTAGATCACACTTCTAGAAGGGAAGACCAACTGAAGGCAAGAGCTTGCCAGATGAATGCTGCTTGAAGGCCCCTCCCAAAGGGGAGGACCACATTCTTACACACCCTGAGAGGAAGTAATTCTCGTTTGTTTCCTACTAACTCAGTTTATTTGTGTTAATTTCCTTTTCTGTTTGATCATGGGCTTCACTAGAAGAGAAATGTCTTTTTAATAACCTGACTAAAGACCCAGAGTCAGGCTCCTGAATGGAAAACACAGTGGTAGAGTGGCTGTTGGCAGGAGATATCCACAGGAGAGAACTGTTCCTCCATTCCTGGCCAAAAAGAGGCACCAGCAGTGAGTCATGCCCTTCAGTACTGATGGAGATCCTTCCCTCTCTGAGAGAATGGGAAAGACTAACTGATCTAGCTGGTCAAATGCCCTAGACCAAAAGGCATGGATGGCATCAACCTAGGTTGTGTACCCAAGGGCATGACTAAGAACCAGAAGCAGCAATAGATGGCCCAGCCATAACAACAACACCTGCAAAGGATGACTGCCCAGGAGCATGAGCTGGTCTGGGACACAAAAGAGGAAAAGCAGCAAAGGGAGACCTATCATGTATGGCCCAGATGCAGCCACAGGGTCACCTCAGGATTTTCCTTCCAAAAGTGTAGATCAGTCTTTGCAGTCTTGTGTGTGCCAGTGAAACTCACCAGGACAGGCCCTGAGAATGATCTGGAGGTTCTCCTAATAAGCCTGAAAAAGAAACTAAAAAAAGTTATATCTGTGGACTCTTATCACTGGAATCAGTTTATCCCATATGTTATGCACGAAGTTCCCCAGTCATCTGCTGGGTTTTCCCTCTTATATGGGAGACAACCCTGGTAGGTTCTTGAGCTGGTCCATGATGTCTGGGAAGAACAGTGTCCTAGGACAGATAAAGCTATACGGTATGAACCAGAGGCTTGAAACCCTAGAGTATTTAAGCCAGGAGACAGAGCATATTTTCTGCTTCCAAGCACAGAGTCCAAATTACTTGCTAAATGACAAGGGTCATACAAACTAGTCTGCCACATCTGGCCACTTTACTATAAGATCAGCCCAACAAGATTAAACAAACGAGATCTATCATATCTATCATATTTTGAAATCATGGAAGAAATGAAAGAGCTTATTTATCATTCCTTATCCCAAGAGTCAGAGCAGTCCACCTAACTGGTAGCAGACTCTATACACATAGGTGGAAACCTCCACTCAGAAAAAAAGACGTGAGTGAGAAGCCTAGTAAAACACTTCTCAATGGTATTTGCCTCCTGATGAGTGTGGACTCTTCTCATTTAATACCATATCCAAATAGAGCCATGGCAACTCATCTTGGAAAATCCATGGAAACTTCTCAAAAAATGTAGGATGTCATAAAACAAGGGATACATGCTACCCTGGAACAAAAGGACATTGAAAAATCTTATAGTGACTAGTGAAGTCTGTTGTGTTGGTCCCAAAACTAGATGGCACTCTCTCATTTTGCATAGATCTTGGAAAAATTATTGCCTTTTAAAAATTTAATATTTACCTGGTGCCCCAAATACTGGGTGAGTGGTTAATAATAGTAATTAGACCAGCTGAATGAAGCCTGATATAGTACATTAGGGCAAAGCAAGGGATACTGACAAATCCATTCACACCAGAATCATGGCAGAAAAAAACATTTGTATGTCATTTAGCCTATATCATTTTAGGACTATGCCCTTTAGAAGCCTTGGTGCCCTAGGTTCATGGATCAAATTCTTCATCCACATGACTCATATGCAGCAGCCTAGTAAGATGATGTAGTCATCTACAATTGATTTTCAGAGACAAGTTGCTGTTGTGCTTCAGTCTGTGTGAGAAGCTAAGCTAAAGGCAAACCAACAAGATTGAAAAAGAAGAGACCACCTGCTCAGTACAATCTTTGGGTCCTTGTGGACAAAGTTCATACCCCATTCTTCATGGCTTACCCCAGTCATGAAGAAACAAATCTGAAGGTTTGGGGACTCACCACTTATTACTGCCACATTGGGAAACAAGGGGTAAAATCACTGCTCAGCCTCTGCAGGTTAGAAGAGAAACTTAAAAGGAAGAAAAGCAGCTGACTGGTTGGCAGACAATGGATATGAACAGATATTCAGTTCATGAGAAGAGGGCTGAATGAAGGCAGGAGTTTCTCAAAGGACAGCTGTCTGAAAGCATATCCCCAAGAAAAGGGAGGACCAGATTTTGACATACCTTCAGAAAGAATTGTTCTATTTCCAATGAACTGAGCGTATTTGCATTAATTTCCAAAAGGATAGCCGTGTTAAGTCTAGTCCAGCAAAAAACCAACAAGGAGTCGTGTGGCACTTTGAGACTAACAGCGAAAGCTCATGCAAAAAATAAATCTGTTAGTCTCAAAGTGCCACACGACTCCTTGTTGGTTTTTTGCATTAATTTGCCTTGCTTTTTGTCCATGACTACCCAGGAAGGGACCCGATGGTCTTTAAAGAGACTTGACAGTCAATCAAGTCACAGAAAAAAGGCAAACCATGGCTATTGGCGTGAGACACCCAGCGGGGAAGAGAATTGCTGTTCCAGGCCTAGCCACAATGAATCATTAGAGGCGAATAATTCCTTCACCAGTGGTGTGTGTCTTTCAGCTAGTAACAAACCTCCAGCTTGAATCACAGTCATATTGTTACTGATAATTCTATTAATCTCTACACCAGCTTCCATTAATATCTTGGTATCCAGTGAAGACACTCAGATTTGTACCTAAGTTAAAGGTCGTAGTGATTAATACATGTATATAGCTGGACACTGGTGTCTTCTGGTCTGTCAAGCATTCTGAAAGTGACAGAACAGCTAATTTTAGATTAATAAAAGAATGGCTGAGGCTGCAGTGCTGATTAACCAAGCAGTAGCAATGAGAGCTCACTGATATATACAAATGATTTAGAATCTTGGGAAAATGAGAAAGCTGAGTGACTCTAGGTAATGATCTATCTATATAATATTGCTAATGAATTAGACAAGTGCTAAACTATTTGGAAGTTATGTGAATAAATGGTTCATGAGAAAGCAGGCCAATTTAATGTGGAACACGGCTGAAAGCTAACTGCATAGGAGCCAACGACCCGTGATCAAAGGCAAACAAAGGATTTTTTTCCCCTCACTAATGTCTGATGGTTCAGAAAATATTTCTCATTCAAACAACTGCTACTGTAATTGACAAATACTACTGGATTTGGAAGACTTGTTTCTATCTCATATGTATTAGTTAAATATACTGTTGGATCATGTCAAGAGCACATCAATTGCTAAATTTCATCCTGTTGTAATGTATTCAATGATCAGTCATTTTTCAGCATTCCATTTTAATGTTTGATTGTCACTTGACACTCAGATCACTTACATTTAAGAAAAAATCTGAGCTATTTAAACAACTAACATTTCTGATATATCAGTAGTTATGCTACTCCTATAGTAGAAATATTCATTATCTTCTGGTGTTAATGTTTTCTGGTTTTGTAATATTTTTAAACTGTATAAGGTGTATTTCCTTTGTTTCTCTGCTATGATGATGTCAAATCAATTTGGATCACAGACTGGTAAATAAACATACAGTCCCCCTTTCTCACAACACCAGAGGAATCCACAGAACTAAAATCTATAAACTGAAAGAGGATAACTTAAATTAGCACAATTTATCATCCCATTGACAAGCATCATGCCAGGCTATTTTAGGGTTTATGACAATTTTAATACAGGTTTAACCCTCTCCCTTTCTCCTTGGATAACTTGGAGCAAGCAACACTCACGTGTGCACAGGCGCCTAAGTTTGATGACAAAGAGATCCTGAGTTTCCCAGTGGTGATGTTGGGATTGTGGCAATCCTCTATCCACTCTTCTGCTGCAGTCCCTTTGCTTTACAGGAAATTAAATTTGGTGGTGTCTCCACCTGGCTGGGTGCGGTACACACTCAGTGGCGTGCCTTCGGAGCCTCCAGGACTAAATCCATGCGGCTAAGAATAACCTGTGGGATGGGTCTAATCCAAACTTACTAATTACATATGTATGTATATATAATACAATCATGGTTCTTAATTGCCTGTAACAGACCTTTACTTAACAAAGAAACTTACCATAACAAGATGGAATTGAATATTACTACTAATTTAAAGACACAGGGGCAAGTAAATAAATCAGTAAGCAGACACAATATACAGTTTAAAGGAAAATTAACTAGCATGTTCATAGCCCTTTTTCCAACTCAGAGGGCACACTTCCCAAAGTTCCAAACCCCAACCCCTTGCTTGCATGGGTGTGCTTAGGGGGTGAATGAAGGAGACAAGGCAGCACTCTGCTGTCCAGAGTATCCACTCAGAACCACGCTGAAGATCTGGAGTGAGCCCAACCAATGGTCTGTAGTCCTGGCCCTGGTTCAAAGGGACTGCTATACTACCTTCCCTCAGGCCCAGTCAGTCTCTCAGCAGACTCCCTTGCTTTACAAGCCGTGCTCCAAATCGGGGGTAGGGGGATGAGACACTCACATCCTCACTGCAGATCCAGCTCAGTCAGCTCTAGGCTCAGACCCTGCTTGGGCTGAGTAAGCCACCAACCTCTGAAGCTCCCTGCCTCAGTGAGCCTCCAGCAGTCTCAGGAACCCCAGGAGCACTGACAGCAGCTTCCAGATTCAGACATGTCTCTCTCCCTCTGAGGAGACCCCATTGTCCCACCCTGCTTCCTGGAGGGGCAGGCAGGGTCCCTCTCTTTTTCCCAAGGGATCATGGGAGTTGTAGTCCTTCAGTGGAAAATTTACAACACATAGGAACTGCTTATATGTTAACCTCCTACTTGATTTCAGAGGCCTCTAAAGTACAGGGTGCCTACACAGGAATAAGGCCTTTCTGAATGCTGGCTGTATTGTGTAAAGGACAGTTTATATCTTAGATTGTGTTTATATTCTGCTTTATTATTAACCCTTTCTTTTTATGTACCACATATACTAGAAGTATTCAGAGTTAGGAATTCACATAACTCTCTTAAGGGAATAAAAAGTGTGTTCTGAAGTAGGTCAGTGTTTTTGGTTAAACTGCAAATATAGTCAGTCTAGTGTAATCTGGGAAGGGTCCAAACATAGTGAAAAATAAACGTGCCCACTCTACTCACCAGAATCCCCACACATTCACCACCCAGCACTCAAAATGAGTAGGCATGGAGGACCTATTGTCCATTTCTTCTCAAAAACTTGAGTGACGAGGGAGCAGAGAGTTGGTATGGAGAGATAATTTTAAAAAAAAATAGTAAATGAAACTTTCTGGGCCTCTGTAACAAAGAAGTTTCGGTTGGGTTAAGCTGAAAGGAAGTTTGGACACTCAGGATGTGTGGTTCTTATTTGTAAAAATAATTCACCAATCTCTATTCCTGACAATAAAAAACAGCATATTAGATTGTGTACAATATATTTGATACAAGCTAGTGATGGTCAATTGATTTATCACAGTAGCAAAATAAAAAGAGGATTCTTAAGTTTTTAAAGCACCTCTACACCATCAGAAACATACTGAAGTCTTTAAGAAAGGTGTATAATTTCCAAATAAAGAGAACAACATTAAGAGCTAAAAGGATGTGTGACTAAAAGTGTACATCACATAACTAGTTGCATTGGAAAGGGCTGGTTGCTGGCATAACTACAGTAAAAAGATAACAAGGAGTTGTGTGGCACTTTGAGACTAACAGATTTATTTTTTGCATGAGCTTTTGTGGGAGAAAATCCCAGTTCCTCAAATGCTTTGAAGATGGGTGAACTTACAGAAAGGAATGAAAATAAATGCAAGGGGGTGTAAAACATAGGATCAGGTCATACAGTAACAGGAAATCAGAGCAGTTGTTAGGTTCAAACCATGGGAAGGCTGAAGTCAAACTACCTTTTGTAATGGGAAAAGAACCCATAGTCTCGATTAAGTCCTGCTTTTCCAGAATTTAGCTTGCATATTAATTCGAGTTCAGCTGTTTCTCTTTGAAGTCTTGATGTCCCAGCCACATCCCTGACGACAGTCGTTAACAAATCATTCATCGAGTGATTAGAAAGATGGAAGTGCTCAGCAACTGGTTTCTTTATTCTGTGATTTCTGATATCAGCTCTGTGTTCATTCATCCTTTTACCTAGCGATCGTCCTGTTTGTCCAATATATAAGGTGTTGGGGCATTTCTTGCACATGATGGCATAGACCACATTAGTAGATGAGCAGGTAAATGAGCCTTTGATGTGTTGAGTCACTTAAATTCCCACACACTTTAGTTTCCATCCCTTACCTTCCCCACCTAGACTATCTATATTCTGTCAAAAACCACATCCATTCCCAGAATTCTTTCATTTTATTTTATCATTGTTATGGTGAGTCAAAGACCACCCTTCTGTGATAGGAAGGTGCAACGTACACTGAAGTGTGTCAATGATAATCCGATTCACAGTAAGTCAATAAATAAAAAGATACATGTACTCTCATGTGAAGACAATATCTGAAATGCAGAAACAAACAGGACTTTCTTTACAGGTTTGTCCATGGTTTGAGAGCAAGGAGTCTTGGATTCTGTTCTCAACCTTGTCATTGACTCACTGTATTACCTTAGGCAAATTACTTAGCCCTGCATCCAAAGGGATCCAAGTCATTGCAGTGCCTAACCTTTACACACCTAGAAAATAACTGGTATCCACAAACCTTGGTCTAGGTACCTAGGATATTTTCACAATAAGTGGAAAGAGACAGCGCCTTAGAATGGCATCCAACAAGAGCCTTGCATAATAGGTGGGGAGCTGCTCAAGCTAGACTTCGGGAGACAGTGAAGAGAGGTGTGTGTCATAAGCACTCCCCCTCTCACAGGGTTGGCGCCTATATCCAGGTTTCATGGAAGTGTCTGTCTTTGCTTGCATTCCACAACTGGGAACCCCCTTTGTTGTGTCAGACATTATCTCTTCTCGTAAAAAATGAAGATGTTGCAATCGATTCACTTTTAGCTCAGCAGTAACGGCACTCACTTAGAATGTAGGAAATCTGGGTTTAATTTGTTCACTCCCTCAGTATGAGGGATGATTTGAATGGGAGGTCTGCCATCTCTCATGAGCATGTCGTAGCTGCTGGGCTATGGGATAATCTGACACAAGTCTCTACAGCCTTTTCTGTTGAAGGGATTCCACTTTGTTGTATTTATCCTAAGTCCATTTTGCAGATCTGGGCCTTGCCCTGTGTGTATATTATCCAGAAATTAGGGAGAATAGAATGAAGTGATGAGGGAGTCCATTTGTTAGTATTCCTGAAACACTTAGAAGCTATGTCCACACGTGCATCATTATTTTGAAATAAGTTATTTTGAAATGAGTTATTTTGAAATAAAGTCCTTATTTTGAAATAAGTTAGTTCAAATTAAGAAAATGTTAATTTGAATTAAGGGAAAAGCTCAAAGCGAAATAGCATTTTCAAACACAGGGCTTGCTATTTCACTTTAGGAGAGGGGCACCATAGGAGGTATGGCAACATGGCCCCCTCCCTGGGCCATGCCCCCACCCAAATATAGGCTAAAAGGAAGACACCCTGGGAAGGAGAAGGGCAAAAGTGTTATTCAAAATAATGGGTATTTCGAATTCACATGTCCAAACGGCATTATTTCGAAATAACCATTTTGAAATAACAGCCATTTCAATTGAAAGAAGGTATAAGCTATTTCAAAATAATGGCTCTTATTTCGAAATGATGGAGCCCATCATTTCAAAATAAGAATACGTCATGTGGACCTAATCTCTTTTATTTCAAAATAACCAGTGTTATTTCGAAATAAAAGAGATGTGTGGACATAACCAGAGAGTCTCAGATAACGGGTTCTTCGCATGTGTAGCAGTAATGAAGGAAGGAAGAAGCTTTATCTGGCACCAGGCAGGAACAATTCTCTATGTCTGTGGACTGAATACTGAAGTCAGGACCAGTGGCCTGGAGGAAACAAGAGGAAAGTGGTGGATTGATAAACTAAAATGAGTTGAGTTGATTAGTAGCAGCAAGTGGATAGATTTATTGAAGTAATACTCTAATACTCTAAGACAGCTGAGATTTGATCATAGCTTGGCTAGCAGAAACTAGATAAGTAGAAAGATAAAGATCAGACAAGCAAAAGCAGTGATGCTATGAAGGAGGATGCTCAAACTGGATAAGGGCCAGAGCACTGTAGGAGGCATTAAGGCTCAAGAAATAAACATTTATGTTACAAAGTTACAGTCCTGGATTCATGTATTTCCATACCTGAATTATGGGAAAGATAATGAGCATGCGAATGCAATGAAGCCAGAGGAACAAAGGAGAGAAGCAGACAGTGCAGGCAAAGATAGGGTGACCAGATGTCTCAATTCTATAGAGACAGTGCTGGTTTTCTTGGCTTTTAGTTATATAGGTGCTTATTTACTCTCCACCCTCTTGTCCTGATTTTTCACACTTTCTCATCACCCTGGGGGAGAAAAAAGAAAATAAAAGAGATGGAAAAAATTTAAAGAGATGGATGTGAGACACAGAAGAATGTCCCAATGTGACAAAAATGGAGGGGTATCAAAGAAGAATATAAAAAAGGCAGATTGATTGGAGCCAGTTTGCTAATGGTCAGGCTGAAGGAAAATAGCTTGACACACCAACCAACAAGAGAGTCAGCATTCATCAGCCAATCATCAGACAAGGCGGCCAGATGTCACACAGAAAGGTAACAGCAAAACAATTGTTCTTGTGGAATTCATATCATATTGGATGATGACTGATCAGGACAGTTAAATTGTATTACATAAGTGTATTTATTTGTAAACAGTGTAACATCACAGTGCAATTATAGTTACTTGTCATGGCAGGTATTTACTTTGTATGAAATGGCTATTTTTTTTTATTAGTAGTAGTATTGTGATATCTTTTCTTGGTCTTTAATTCTGGAAGCTATAGAACTGCCCAGTCTTACTCCAAAGTCTGCCACCATCTTCAACTGAAGAAGCAAGTGATAGATACATTTTTGTAGTAAAAGGCTGGGGGAGGGGCTGAATATGGTTGTACCTGATTTTATAAATAAAATGTTAATAATATATCAGTGTGCATTACAGTAAAATATAACTTAGCAAATGCAAATAATTATCTGTAGTGAAGAATCTGGTTTTTAGATAGAAAAAGGTAATTATAACAAGCCATTCCTGTATAATTTGGATAACAAACAACAGTGGAACTTAAGTTTAAAGCACAAGTCTCCTATTATTATAAAGGAAAGGAGAAAAAGACCTGGAAGTTCTTTATGACATGTGCTTTAGAAATTCAGCAGCAACAACAGAGGGTATGATTCTACTTATATCACAAAGACACATGCAGAAGAATTACTAAAACCACTTTCTTTGTCATATAGAATGTCCTTGGCATTGCATTTGCCCAAGAATGACTATACATCAAGAGAACTTGGAGATTGAGTAGACAAAATTATAACTGATGTTGTTCTCTGCGATCAGTTCCATTTTCCTGAATATGATAAACTGTAAATTATACATCTTTTAAAGATTATCTTGGCTGTTTAATTTGGTAGATAAATTCCTAAATTCAGCTGTCTGGGGACATTTAGAAGACTGATTTTCCCTAAGTACATTCTCATTGTCCAATAACAATAATGGAGGCTTTGGAAGCAAGTTAATTGAATTAAAAAGTGGCAATATAGTGTAATGAACAATGAACCTGATCAACGGCATTCATGTAGTTTAGGAAGAAGATGGTGAACTTCAGTAGGAATTATTTAAACAATCAGACTTTTGCAACTTTTAGAGCAAGAGTTCAGGGTAAAATTGCCCCCTGTGCAGAGAGCCAGTTCAAGTTTTATACACAAGGTCTTAGGCTACACTGAGGAAACAGGTCAACCTATTGGCAGTTAGCCTGCCCTCCAGCTGTGTGCTTACACAGTCACGTGAGGAAAAATTAGCATTAAGGGGGTTTGGAAGTCGGCATTGTAACTCCAACCCTGCAAGAGGTGTAGTCTTCTTTTTGATCTTAATAAACCGGGTCTACGTGAGTGTGTACGAATCACAGATTTTGATTGGCTGGAGGACCTGTCCCAGAATTCTGCTGCAGCTACACCTTTTGCCAGATCACCATGAAGCCGTGTCCCCACCTGCATCCCCAGGAAACTCCAATCACTATTTTATGTCTAGGCACTGTGGAGACCTTAGCAAACCCGTCTCAGCATGATGAGGAATCTCCCTCTCTCTTTCTGTGTGTGTGTGTGTGAGATCAGCCTGTGGTATGAGGAGAGCCTCTGTCTCCGTGTGTGTGTGTGTGTGTGTGTGTGTGCGCGCGCGTGCGGGGGGGAGAGAGTGATGGATGTACACAGGCACCCAGGCTGCTGTTCTTTAGAGTGACTAGTTATCTGCAGGGGTCCTGCGACTCTGTGCCTGCATCTGGCACAGGGCTCCCCTTCCCTCTAACTCTGTGATCCCCTCCTCATCACCAGGGACTCTGCAGCCCACAGCCCACACCCACCTCTGGGCTTGCCCCCCCACGCAGCAACTGCTGCCACCACAGCTCTTTCCCCCACTGTTGAGGCCACTACATTCTGCGGTGCAGACTGGGCTGCCTGGGCTGGAGAGGGAGGGGTTAAAATTTTCTCTGCCTTGGCTAGGTGAAGCAGCCCCAGGGGCTGGCAGCTCTTCTCTCCCTGCTATAGTACACAGCAGGAAAAGCACTTCCTGTTTCTCTGTAAGAAGGGGAAAAGAAAGGGCATTGCATCATGTTAGGACAGCTGACTTCCCATAAGCCCCAGCTCTTCCTTACACTGTGGGACACCTACCCACATTGTAATGCTTCTAAAGTGGGAATAATGGACAGCAGTGGGGAAGCAAGATGCCAGTGCATGGAGTGAGGCATGGCCATTCAGTTTTGGTTTTGTTACATAGACTTCTCAATGTCAACATTAGTTGGTGCCCAAGTGTAGACATACCCAAGATCTTGAGGAACTGAGTATGGTGTCTACATCTTGCAACTGATGCTTCAGATTTTTCCACAGTTTTTGTCTCCAACCAGAAATAAAACCCATCCCCTTACAGATTTTTAACTCCACAATTCTTACATCTGTTCCTTGGGACTTTTTTGGCGGACAGAAGCAGTGAGATAGCTGACTTGTTCTACTCAACCTTTTGTCATTCCTGTTCAAATCTACAGAAAATTTCTTCATTGTGGTAGGCTTCTTGGCTATCTGATGCATTTTGCAGTGCAAACCAGAAAGAGAAAAATAGAAACTTTTACAACAGTCATAGCTCTTGGAAATCCTTAGCATTCCATTGCTAGTGAACTGGGGCAGGAGGCTGCTTTGGGGGCCTCCCAAAAGAGAGGAAATATTTTTATGTCCCCTGTACCTCTGTAAGAGCAACACCTAATGTTGATTTATAAGAATTGCAAGAATTACATGCATTTTTAAAAAATGAGAGAAGTAGTAATTTTTGTCAAAGTTGCATTTGAAACAACCAATCTCTAGTTAACTCTAACCAGCCACCATTTCTTTCTCCTCTAATGCCAGCTTCTCAAATAGACTAAAATAATTTCAGTTTATAGTAAAACTTTGTATATTTTTAAAATTAGTACTAATGGAAGGCTTTTTTTTGTAATAATACTTTATAGCATGTAACAAACTGACAGGATTTTTTATAGTTATCCCCATTTCACTAAGATAAGTCAACTAATTAGCTCTTAGCATGGGAGCTCTTGAGGGTAGGAAGTGTCTTGGTGCTGTGTGTGAGTACAATGGACCCCAGATCCATGACATATCAATCAATCAGTCATCCAAGGCTGTAGAATAAGTCAATGTGAGAGTTGAAATTAGAACTTAGGAGCACTTGACATAAGATCAGTCCCCTAGACAATCTCTCCCTTGATATGAACACGTTATTCCATATTCTCTCTCCTTAAATTGACTGAACTGTTGGGAAACAGAACTACAGTAATCTGTATGTACCAGTTTGCTGATTGTGAGTTGAAAAAAAATGGTGCTCATCTTGAGGATAAAATGACTGTTGCGGTATTACATGTCAGGCTCACCTAAGAGTCATTAGCGTTTAACATAAATAGTTTGTTGCTGGACCATAATATAACCCCAGAGTCACACATTTCTGAAACTTTTCAGTGAAAACGATGCAGTGATAAAACTATTAAAGGACTATGGCTCTCATGTCCCATCAAACACATCATTATATGTAAAATATCTGGCAATACTGTGAAGTGCTCTCAACCTGTTAAGAGAACACAGGAGTTACAGGAATGAGATTATAGAGCACCAAAGCAAAATAACATTAAATAAAACTGCTCACTTGGAATAGTTCTGCACTTTTTAATATTTTCTATGGATCAAATTAAAAAGCACCAAGAAATTGAGTCTATTTTAACTACTATTATAAATGAGAGATAAATCACAGTATTAAAATACTTTCCCACAAAGGTTAGGAATTAAAAATACCCCTGTTTTACTTCAATTTTAAAAAGCACCAGATGGTTTAATTAACTCTGCTATATGTTGACCAACTAATTTTGAATTTTTATTTGTTCCATTATGAGGACATATCTAAGGCATGCTATATTTAAGAACACATGAAGTATTACTGAGACTGTAAGGGCTTTGTGATAGGGTGGAGAGATCCCATCAGTAAGCTGGCAGGGGAAAGGTTAATATGGTTTATCCAGAAAGAGGCATGGGTGTTTCCACACAGACATGAAGCAAGGAATGGGTCTTGTCTTCATTCTCTCAGTATAAAGGGTTCATTTGCTGTAAAATGCAGGTCTGGAATGATGTATAGGGGTCCTGCCCAGGGGTTAAAGGAAGCCAGAACAAGAAGGAATGCTGTGTCAGTGGCCACTAATTTTAGGCAACCAGCATTCCGGGGCCCCAAAATAAGAAAATGGAGCCAGAACACTATGTTCCAGGGCTCACCATTTAAAAATAGTGGTCCCCAGAACACTGCATTCCAGCTCCATCTTCTATTTTTAGCAGCCTGAACCCTGAGCCCCTAAAAATAGCAAGCCCTAGAATGGCATTCCACCGCATTCTGGTAGGACAGGGGGTTTTTAAAACTCCACCCCCCCCCCAGCCTGGTCTCACTGAGCATTCTCAGAAGCTCTGAGCATACTTAGTGAGACCAGGCTCTAGCCTGAAGCTTCAGCCCAGGCCAGGGCCGCTCCCTATGGCAGTCAGGTAAGGGGGCCCTGAGGACTGGTTTTTGGGGACAGACAAGCCAGCCTGGTGGGGAAAGGGTGCAGGGAGGGGGCTGGCCCAGGGCAGGAGGAGAAGATGGCATGGTGGGGGGTTGGGAAAGGGTTGGGGGATAATGGGGACAATCAGTGACACGCTGGGTTTGGGACGGGGTTGGGGAAGGGTTCAGGGGACCAGCGATGAGACAGGGGCCAGGGGCAGTAGCTGGGGTGGGGTGTAAGCATATGGGGAGCTGTAGCTGGGGTGGGGGGTATGTGTATGGGGGGCATTAGCTGGGGTGGATGAGGGGGCCCGCAACCTGCATGAGGGGGGCCCAAGCCCATGTGAGCAGGGCCCGCACTAGCACAAGGGGGGCCCGCCAATTTAGGAGGGTTCAGGGTCCAACCAAATTATACTTTAACTCCTGGTCCTGTCTTATAAAACTTGCTGAGAATCTATTTCAGGATTCTTTTGAACCTACAGGGAACAGTATAGGAGATGCAGTCTAATGAAGATTATTTAATATGTTATACTTATCACTATTTTCTGTGTGAAGATGCACTCTACAGTCAGTTTGGAAAACAGATAGGAGGGCTAGGACTTTGTTCGTGCTTTAACCAGGTCTAGACAAGTATCAGTATGGGAGAAGGAAATGAAAAACAAAGCCAAGTGGCAGTCCATAAATTACATGAGATTTTCTGGTGATTTTCAAGACTTTTTTGTCAGAGGTATCACTAGTGCTGGGAACATGGGGCTTGTGCCCTGAGTCTCAGCGTCAGTGCCCTGGGTCTTCTGGAGACCAGAGACCTGGCTGCCTGTGGCCCAACAAGGCCTCCCTCTAGCGCAGCTCACCCAGGGTCATCACTTTGGGGGAGCAGGCCCCTAGGCCAATTGGCCTATGTGGGCCTCTCCCTAGCCAGTCCGTCCTGGGGGCGGGGCGGGGCGGGGCAGGGCAAGCTGGAGCTGGCTGGGACATGGCCGGAGCCCTGCAGAGCTCCAGCTACACTCCCACCCTGCCCCACCCCCGGGCTGGAAGGCCACTGCCAAGCCCAGCAAACAGTGGGGCATGGGGTAATAGCCCCACCCCTGGGGATGGCCCTGGCCCCACCCCGGCCCATCCCAAACCTATTTTGGGGGCAGCAACACCCCTCCCCTTTGTAACAGTGTAACAAACATGCTGAGTTAAGGACCTATGCATCCCCAATGTGTTATTTAATTTATGGACAGCCCCCAACCTAACAAATGGACAGCCAGAACTCTAGCTGACACTCCAGAGCAAGATTAAGAGATCACAACTTTGATATGATCACAAACAGACCTTGGAAACACGGCCACCAGGCCTTCCAAAGAAGGCAAAAACAGATTTCTTGGATACTTCATAACTAAATGTAGCCTGACATACATCAGGTATCTTAGGGCAGGGGGAAACATCCTCTCACATTCAACCAGTGGTCCTGTGGGGGTCTGGTCCCTGAGATACTGGAAGTGTTGACTGAAGGGCACTGGGGAGTAGAGGCACTTTCCCAAAGCGCTTAAAATCAGTGCTATTGGTGTGGTACGGGCAACTCTGTTACAGACTGCATAAAGTCCTGCTATGCCAGTATAACCTCCTTTGGAGTTTGCTGGCTTCTGAAACAATGAACTGGTCCTACTCTATGAACTACAGCAACAATGGCTTCCAAGACTCCAGACACCATTTCTCTGCATACTTAAGGTAGGGGGCAGGACAGAGTAAGCTGGAAATTCTTGCAAATGCCAAAAGGAAGAGCCTCTAATGGAGTGATTTATATAGGCAGTTTGTTGGGCCAATGAGGAGTCAAGAAGGAGCAAGGTCATGCTGCTTCAGAGACAAATATATTAATTGTATTTTTGCTTGTGGACTGCTGTTTGAGTTGGAGATGACTCAGGGAAGAGGAGCCTGGCTTGGGGAGTCTATGATTAACTCCCACTCCCCACAAAGGGAAACTTCAAACTGTTGTGGATTCTAATGCAGTAGTTCTCAACCTGTGGTCTGTGGACTACTGGTGGTCCATGGGAGTGGGTGAGAGATAATTACTGAAGGTAAGTGTACTGTGACAAGTTCAATGTGTTTGTGAGTAAGCATAATAAATTATTAGAAATAGCTGCATTTTCAGTATTCCTTGATATATAAATTTGATTCCTATCACCCATAGGCTATGTTAAAAATGTTTAACATAGTTTGCTTACATGGTGGTCCACAAAAACTTCTAATGATAATGTAGTGGTCCGCATAAAGGAGAAGGTTGGGAACCACTGTTCTAGTGCGTGGATGGAAGGTTCTAGCCCTGTGGACACCAGTAATCAAGGAGACAGAGAATTCACCCAGTTATACCTGCAAAGAACTAGCCAGGACCTCTACAGGATTCCAAGGTAGGGAACCAAGAGAGGGCACTGCTCTGCTCATGGTGAAATAATAAAGAAGTCATTTGTCATTGTTGTTGTTTCAGCCAACCAGCATTCAGAGTGCTGGAGCATATGTCTCAGGACCTATTCTCAGCCTACAATCTGCCTGCTTATAGCACAGGGTCTTAGGGAGGGAGGCCTGGGTGCTGTATAAAATGATCAACATAAGGTGATAGAGAATTTGTTATATTGTTGATTTTTCAGTATTTTTAATTAATCTTAAGCCTTTCCTTCCCTAAACATTTCTTTTCTGTCCCCAGTAAAGTCCTCTGTATTATATCATTTTTAGTCACCTGTTAATATTCCTGCCATACTATTGTTTTTTAAAACATCTTATGGTTTCACCATTTCCATGGTATATGGTCAAGTACTGATGTCTATGTATTTTGCTATGAAAAGTGCTGTATTTAAGGATACTTCAGGGCTCTATTATATGTACTTTGTGTAGGGCATCTGTTGTTTACTGTACCTTCAGTTTTATGTGTAGGCATAGTCTGCAGAACAGCAGGAAATAAATGGCATTAAGGGACAATATTTTTTTTATATCTGAGTAGCTTTAAGGTAGCTTTATGTGTAAATTTTGTCTCAGTATCAGCTTGTCTTGTGCCTTAATCTCCATGGCTTCAGTAGCATATGCTTTTACCAAATTTGAAAGTATTTGTGGAAGGTAGTGAGCAGATCCAATGTTGAGCTATTCCCCACAAACGTGTAGATACCCTACCATGTTAAGAATATGTAGTTTAAGTTCTGTAGATTTGGAGATGTGGGGTAAGTGGAGATGAAGTAGAGAGAGGGAACAGTTTCCACAGGAGCTGATGTCCACACAAAATTTTCCTTGAGAATCCCAGTTTGAGCTAATGCCAGTTGGAGGGCTGATCAAGGAGAAGAGAGCCCAGTGGGGAAGCAAGCTGTGTCTGGTGCATGCAGATCTGTGAAGAGCTTACAGAGAAGCAGCAGAGACTGTGACAGTGGCCCAGCAGTTAGGGAGCTGAACTGCAATGGGCCTAAAGTGATCCATCAGGAACACAGAGTCAACAACCAGCCAAGACTCTGAAAAGTTCAGGAATCTGAAAGTGGCTATTGTTTCCTGAGTTCCCTAGGTACAGCAGAGCAGTCTGGGGAAAAGGTCAAAGGCTGCTGTCCTCATAAATGGCAGGTGTAGGCACAATGAACATGGATGGTAACAAGTCCGCTGTAGGAGCCATATAGAAACCAATGCATCAGCAAAAGAAAGACAACACAGAAGGGCCACCAAAAAGATGTATTATGGCTAGCAATACCAGTAGCCTTGAATTGAGGAAATGACTGAATAGGGCCATAGATTCATCAACTCTAAGGTCAGAAAGGACCAATATGATCATCTAGTCCAACCTCCTCCGCCATGCAGGCCACAGAACTTCATACACCTCCTGAAATAACCCATAACTAAGTCATTAAAGTCCCAAATCATGATTTAAAAACTTTAAAGTACAGAGGTTCTACCAGCAATAGAGTCATCTCCCAAGCGACAGAGGGAGGTGAAACCACAACAGAACCTTTGCCAGTCTCCCCTGGGGGAAAATTCTTTCCTAATCCCAATATGTCAATCAGTTAAACCCTGAGCATGTGGGCAAGACTCATCAGTGAGACACCCAAGAAAGAATTCCTTATAACTACTAAGAACCCACCCCATCAATCATCCCATCAGCACATCTACCACCAGGAGCCAAAGATCAGTCAACTGTTAAATTACACTCTCCCATTATAACATCCTTTCCATGAATTTATCAAGATCAGTTTTGTAATGGTAGAGTTTACTTACTTCTCATTTTGGAAATATGTAGTTTACCACTGCCTGTCCTGGCACTCAAAAAAGGTTAATTTACATTTTTTTTTTTTATCACTAAAGCCCTATCATTCCCTTGAGTAGCATTTTTAGTTACAGTAGATTTCCCTGAGTAAGCTTTCTACTTGTGCAAGTTTTGCCACAGGACAGGATAGCTTAACCCGTAATGTTCCAGTATATTAACAGATAAGTAGGTTTGCATTTCAGCGCATACAGTATATAACTAACTGTGGCAATTAAACAACTGACAATGTATTGTAGCATAACCCCTTGCAAGAGAGGGTTAGTTTAAAAAAAAAAAGTTAGAAAATAAATGAATAATAAAATCACCCCTGCAGAATTAACTGTATTTTCAGACTACCTGTAAAAACAGAAGGGCCAGATTTTCTGGTCCGCTTTGCATTGCTCAGGCAGCTCAAAGTGAGTAGTAGGGCTAATTTGCATTTATTTTATTTACTGCTTTTTTGTATATTTAGCAGTAATTAAGAAATCTGCAGGCCTCTATTCTATTAGACATTAGCTTTAGCAAGATAGCATAAGAATTTTTGACCACAGGTACATGATTCAGCCACAAGTGTCATGGCAACAAATTGATGTATATAACCACAGAGTTTATATAGAGTTATATCCACAGATACCTAACCAAAAAAGGGGCATGCTAACAAATGGACATATGTGATAATAAGCTGATATTATTGATATACTAATCTATAAGAGAACACTCAAAAATTAGTAAGGTGAGAAAATACAAACAAGGAAAGGAGACAATCTCCTGCTGAATACACATCAAACATAGTGGCAACAGCCTATTATAAGAAATACATCCTACAGCTGGGATGGTAGGAGAAAGAAATATAGTCTATGGGAGGTGTTATAATGATGGTCACTGATGCTGAAAGGGAAGGAATGATGGGGAGGAAGATGATGGCTAACATTTGAGTTGTTTTATAAGGGAAAGTGTGAGTATATGGATGTGCATATGTACATTTTATAGCATCTTCATTTACCTTTCTGAGCTGGGG
Source organism: Podocnemis expansa (assembly GCA_007922195.1). NCBI lineage: Eukaryota > Metazoa > Chordata > Testudines > Podocnemididae > Podocnemis > Podocnemis expansa. The sequence continues at coordinate 51,258,727 of ML681994.1, read as the reverse complement.
TGTTTGTGACTGTGCTAAATGTATTGATAAACTATTTGCATTTATAACAGATTGAAAGTGTTGTAACTTTGTACATTGAGGTTTCGAACTATAGAACTATATAATAATTTAAATAGTACTATATAATAATTTAAATACTGGAACTGATCTTGCAACAAAAACCTGTCAATTCAGTAAATAATAAGTGGGGATTCTTAAGTAATCAATATAATCTAAAGATTAGTTTACAGTAGTGAATCTGCCCAGTGTAGCAGAATGTTCCTCGCTTACTTATTACACAGGACCTTATGTGAATGGGTCCCCAGCTACTCTAAATTACAGCAGGACCAGTAAGGTGAACCTAGCTCCTTAACGTCTGTAACCACGCCTTGCCAAAGGTCTTAGGCACACTGTTTAATTGATCTATGTGTTGGATGTGGCCACAGCCTGGAGCACAAGATCCATGACTCAAGAGAAAATTAAATGGGTGATTTCTCATCCAAGTTTCCTCTTCTCATTTAAGTTATGTTATAGTTCCATTTCTTTCCCAGACCACCTTTTAAGGCCATGTTCACACTTTTGCACACATCTAGCCACTGGTCTGCAACTTCCATTCAGTCAACCACACAAGTGCAGTCATGGAACACTCATCACCCCATTTGGGTCCAGGATCATCCATTCATTTCAGGGTATCACCAAACAGAAAAAAAATAGTCCTCTGATGTCTGCATTACAGTGCACATGTGACCACTGTTCCTCAGAAATCCCCTAGAAAGCCATGCCCCCACTCAGGCTTACATAGTCTATATTCTCCCATCATAGGGCTTCAGCATCAGGCCCTTCTATCAGGGAGGTAGCTGTCAAGCAGCCATCATTCAAAAATCTCCTGGCTTCAACCAATCCTTTTTCATGCATAGAGAACTGAATACCTGCCCACCTCTGTGTTTGCCCCCAAATGTGATGTGTCATACACTTCTAAGTTTCTCCTGCTAAGCCTGATGTCTCTCATAGGCATTGCAGGGCATGCCTGGTTGAGTTCAAAGTGGCTCATAAGCCCCATAGTCCCTATTGTGCAGTTTGTGTACCTCATCATATTTAATTGTGGCCCACTGAATGACTCTTGTATTCCTTTGATATTCTGAGCCTGATCCATTTCTTATACCCACTGTACACTGGCATAATTCCAATAAGCCTGGTGGTTATGTCTGAACCAACAAAAGTGAGAAAAGAATCAATATATACTTTGACCTGCAAAATCTAGCATTTATATCCAACCTATGTCTCACTTTCAGGAAGGAGCAAGTGTTTTGTTTCATGCGGGTAGGTGGAGTTGCTACCCAGGGCTCCTCAAAGTCAAAGCACTTAGTAACTTTACATTCTGTGAAGCAATATCAAGCAATAAACCTCAAGAGATGCAGCATCTCCATCAGCTATGTGATTGGCATAACTCATGCAGAATCAAGGGTTTTCAGTTAAACCCTTCACTTTATTAGTTTCCAGCACTTTCACAAGATACCTTTGTTAGTTTTTTATAAGTACCACCAGACAGCTTTTTTTGTTTTGCTAAGTCTCAAAGACCTTTCTATCCCTTATGCTAGTACCCACAATTAGATCAGCAACACATCAAAGAAAAAACACTTTTAGATGTGGCTTTTTCCATGTCTGCAGTCTCATGGGCCTTGATACACACCAGAAGCCAAATATAGACTTCCTGTTTTTCAGAGATGCTTAACCCAGCAGTTTTAAATAAGCAGAACAGGATGGCACAGTATCATGCTCAAGCCTTGTGACATCTCCCCTCATATCTGGTGTAACAAGCTGCCACAGGGTTCCCCTTTTTGTCTTCCATCCCTTCTTCTAGAGTTACCAAAAAGGTCTCTGACACTTTTCTACTGTGCCATACCATGCTCTTTTTATTTACAGTGCAGATTATAGTCTTTAATCCCCAGACAAACCCTTCCCTGACCCTCTGCTACATCTTGAGACCTTTATCAGCAGACAACAGAGGTACAACCACTTCCCCCTGCCTTACTAGCCTCCTCTGACTTTGTCTCAGCCACTTTATAAACTCTGCCTGAGCTAGGGAGACAGCTGTTCCCAGTTCCCTAGATCTCCCAGGCTGTAACTAGTGCATGCAGCTATGGAACCCAATTAGTGTCTCTTTCTCCAGCCCAGATAGCTGGGAGAAAGGGTTTAGCAGAGTCATTGAGGGGCCACACCCCAGGTACTGTGCAACACCTGCCCTGTGTAATTATGCTCATGTTGGTCCAAAGGTCTATTGAATGTGTTAAGAAAAATAAATGATAGTTCATTGGCAGTGATATGAACACCTGGCTGGGTGCTCAAAATGCCCTTTGTCAGAGTAGTTTATGAGGACCATAGTTTTAGCTTAGACTCAGGAAAAAAGAAACAGTTAAACAAAGACTAAAAAACTCAACAACTTTATGGCCCTTTTTCCCTCTCAAAATAACATGAATGCTAACTTTTTCAGTAGTTTTCACACATTTTCTTTGATGAGAGTACAATCAAATAGGACAAGATCAGAGAAACAGTAACGGCTTTAAGCAGCAAAACATATTTTTAAAATACTACCCATTAGGATTATAAAGTAGATTTTCTGACAAAAATAAAAGCTTGTCAGTCAAAAAAAAAAAATTGAACAGCACTATTTTCATACTATCTCAGGAATAACATGTCATGGGTGAATTTTGACATAACCTGTGTAGGAGAGACAGTTTAAGTGGGATTTACTAATAATAAAAAAATAAACTTTTATATAAAGTATTCTAGTGCAAAAAAATCAGAATGAAAGATTCATGGGTCGGTCAAACCCTGTAACCTGCTTTTCTTGGTAGGGCATGATTCTGTTACTCTTATCTCAGTTTATAGCTGCTTTTTCCTGAAAAAAATTTGTTGGGCCTGAATCTCATTTATACTAAGGCACCTTTACATTGTGCTGGGTTTACACACACTTCAGAACCCCTTTATACTGAGGAGTTTTCTATAAATGAGAATCAGGACCACAAGTCGGTGCATTAATCCAGCCCTGACCAATAGAATTACATTCAAGGCTTACAGTGAAACTGTGTGGCCCTCCACACATAGGTTTCAGTATCTGGTATTTGGTGAGGACTAGTGTTCTAGTTGCTAATCAGCTAGTAAATGAGGAAAAGATGCTACTTTTGTCCAGACAACAGTGAATAAAATTGAATGATAACAGGAAATTTTTTTACACATATTTCTTTTCTCCATCTAGCTTCACCCTTTAGGCATTTAGTTTAGTAAACACAAAGTTCTGGCTTCCACGGCAGAGCAGCATTCTAAGTTCTACAAATAAATGAGTTCTCTGAATGCTTATTCGGTCTGCTTTTAAGTGCTCTTCAAAAGCTGAGATAAAACTGTTGTGCCACACAAATTGTCACATCATCTTTCCTGTCCCAGAGAATAGCCTTTACACTGTGTAAGTGAATGCTAAATGAAAGTATGTTTTACATAACTTTTTCAGCTATTGATCCTGCAGTGTGTTTCTTATAAAGAGGTGTCCATTAAAAGAGATGTGAGGCAGGGGCATCGCTGGTGCTGGGCACCTGGGGCACGTGCCCCAAATCCCAGTGCTGGTGCCCTGGGTCTGGTGCACCCTACCCGTTTCTGGCCCAATCAGGCCGGAGATCCAGAGCCCAGCTGTCGGCGGCTGCGGCAGGCCCATTCCAAGCTGGAGATCTGAGGCTTGAGCACAGAGGCCACTTTTGGCCCTGGCCCCAGCCGGGGATCCGGGGTCCAGCTGCCCACGGATGTGGCAGCCCTGTCCCCGGTGGGGGATGTGGGGCCCAGCTGCCCACAGCCGCTTCCGTCCCCGTCCCCAGCTGGGGATGCAGGCCCAGCCACCCGCGGTGGCATGTGGTAGTTTCCAGCCCTATCCCCAGCCAGGGGGCATGGCCTGTGGCCAGGAGGCATGGCCTGGGGGCATGCCATGGATCCCTCTCTGGGGCAGCAATGATCCTGATCCCATCTATATCTTACTAAGGACCTCACACATGACCCAGTTAATTTAGGTAGCCCCACTGAGGGAAGTGGTGTAAACAGGGGTTAAAGTAAGGGGGAATGTACTAGAACACAGTTCTGAGCTTGCCTATTTTTAGGCAGGCAGCATTTCAGGCTCTCCTAAAAATGGAGCAACAAACCAGGACTCACCACTACAGGGCCCACTAAAAATAGATACAGCAGCTAGAAAGCAGAGTTCCGGTGCCTTCCACCTCAAGCCCTATTCCACCTTAAGCCCAGCCAGCAGAGAGCTGTGGCAGGCTGGGAGTTTGTAAATCTCCCCCCTGCAGGGTGGGAGCAGCTTGTGTCTGAGAAGCAGCTCCCAGCTGGTCAGCCCGCATGCAAACATGTAAGGTAAGGCCTCCACTGCGCCTAGGGGAGCCCCACAGTGGGGCTGGGGGAGGGGCTTTGGTGAAGGGGGTGCTGGCTTCTGGGATGGGTGGGGCGTGGACCTGCTGGAGGACATGGAATGCTACTGGGAGTTTTGTGGGGCAGTGTGTGTGTGTAGCTGGGGGTATGTACCTTGGTGTGTGTATGTAGCAGGGGGTGGGTGGGAATGTATTTATAGCTGGGGATGGGTGGGGTGTGTGCATGGATGGGAGTGGACGTGTAGAAGGGGGTGGGTGGGAGTGGATGTGTAGCGCTGTGTGTGTGTGTGTGTGTGTGTGTGTGTGTGTGTGTGTGTGTGTGTGTAGCAGGGGGTGGGTGGGAGTGGATGTGTAGCTGGGGGTTAGGTGGGGTAGGTGTGTAAGTGGGTGTGGGAATGTAGCTGGGGGTGGGTGGGAATCGATAGGTAGCTGTGTGTGTGTGTGTAGTTTGGAGTATGTACTTGTGTGTGTATGTGTGTGTCTGTGTCTGTGTGTAGGTGGGGTGTGTGTGGAGCACAGCCATAACTGATGCACGTGGTACTCAGAAGTGGTCACAAATGCCTACCTGGGCTGGGGAGTAGCACCTGGGGTGGGGGACCTGGGTGAGGGTGGCCCCAGACCTGCGTGAGGGGGGTCCAGAAATGTAGGAGGGTTCTGGAGCCCCCCAAATTGTACTTAAATCCATGTGTAGCTAGGGTGGGTGAAGGGGGCCGTCCCTGGCTTGAAGGGGGCCCGCATCAGTGCAAGGGGGGGCCACCAATTTAGGAGGGTTCTGGGGCCCCCCAAATTATACTTTAACCCCTGGGTGTAAGGCACCTACCCTTACTCACAGGGTTCAGGAAAAAGCCTGGACAATTTAAGTGCTGCTCCCACCCATGGGACTTTGGCTATGTCCACACTTAGGCGGTTAAATTGATTCAAGATAAATCTATTTAACAAAATCACTGTTAAAATCATTAAATTGATCTAAGTGAAATCAATTTAACAGGTCCACACTAGAAACCGAAATTGAACTAGCATGTCCATGGACAGGACTTGATAGTTCAATTTGGGAGAGGGGCACCATGGGAGGTGTGGCAACATGGCTCCCTGGCAGGGTCATGCCCCCAGCCAATCCTATAAAAACAGGATCTGACCTCTGCTCCCTGCCCATTCTGGCTGCCAAGAGGCCAAGGGAGACAGCCATGAATCCAGGGCCTGCTTGCACACCATGGCAGAGCACCGTTCAGGCCCTCTTCAAGCACGCGAGGCATCCTGGTGTTCTGGGGCACTGTCTTCCTGGATTCAGAGAACGATGAGGCAGAGCCCCGCATCGCCACAATCCAGGGCCTGCATGCTATGATGTTCTCCCTGCCGTCCCCCATGCCCCATCAGATCTGGGCACATGACATCTGCAGGGCAGGGGCATCGCTGCCCCAGGGAGGGACCCGGGGCACAGGCACAGGCCCCGCTCCTGGCCTGCAGGCCCTGCCCCTGGCCGGGGATAGGACTGGAAGCCACCACGCCACCACAAGCAGCTAGGCCCCATATTACCGTCTGGGGATGGGGCCGGAAGCAGCCACGGGCAGCCGGGTCCCACATCCCCAGCTGGGGACGGAGCTGCCACCACCGCGGGCGGCCGAGCCCCAGATCTCTGGCCCGATTGGGCTGGAGACTGGGAGAGGGGTGGCCCCGCCAGATCCGGGGCAACAGCGCTGGGATTCAGGGCACGTGCCCCAGGTGCCCAGTGCCAGCGACGCCCCTGCCGCAGGGACTGGTGACAGTGAATAGTCCTAGCCACGTGGAACGACGGTCAGCAGCGTAGGAACCTCCAGACCTTCGACCATCTGGTCGCTGAACTGGGCCCAGACTGCTGCTCAGGGACACCCACATGAGGCCTACTATCCCAGTTGACATGAGACAGGCCATGGATCTATGGAAGATGACAATTCCTGAGTCATATAGACCCCTCGCCCACCTCTTCGCCATTGGGAGGTCGACCCTAGGGACAGGCCTCCAGCAGATCTGCACGACCATCAGCATGGTCCTGCTGCCCCACCTCATCACCCCAAGACACCTGCAGGACACCATGGCCAGACTCACAACCCTGGGCTTCCCAAAAATGTTTGAGGACCAGACCCAGTCTGCCCCTGCCAGCCCCATCTCCTGGGCCCGTCCAAATCCTAGGTATGATTCAGCCCTGGTTCTTTGGCTCAGGATCGAGGCCAGATCAAGGCTCCTGTTGCAAGTGACTCTGGCTTTTGCTACTGCCACCGGCAGCCCTAGATCCCTGTCTGGGGCTGGATCTGGCAGTGATGGGTTCACATCTGGGGCAGGGGACCAGTTCAGGGTCCCTGGCTGGGGTCAGGGCTGGATCTGTCACAACTGGTAGCTCAACTCCAGGTCCCCAGCTGGGGTCACGGCCAGAAATAGGGGGAACTCAGGGCAGTTGCAGGCTCCGTGAGCATGCACTGCCCTTGGTACTCAGGGCACTGGTGCTGGGGCTAGGGGTTTGTGCTCCCTGTGTCCAGCACCAGCAATGCCCATGGCCCTGGGTAAGTCCATGCAGATAAGTGCTATGCTGCTTCACCTGTTGCTGGGTAAGCAACAGTGCTGGAGATGGGAAAACCTCTGTTTCTACTATCGAGGAGAAAAACATGCAGCATCCATGTTCTCTTCCAAAATCTCCACCAGTCTGATGACAAGAAAATATTAGGTTCAGTTGGGGGTCAATAGCCTGAGCACCACCAGTAAAAGATTCCAAAAGTTTATTCAACTAGGATCCTTTTATTCCTCCCGCTTTTACAAATTCCCCTGAAATTGTGGGTCTCGCAGGACAAGCAGGCCTTTCTCATGTCATGGCTCTTGACTGAACTAGGAGCAAAGGATAACTTCTTGAATTCTTCCATAGTTAGCCTGGGTTCTCAGCTTCCTTGTACAACCTGGAACCATCTTGGATGTGGTAGAGACAGTGAATGGTTCCTTCCTGATGTCAGACCAGTTACTTTGCAGACCAAACCTTAGGAAGGTCTAACTGGGAACACAAAAGAAGTCTTGCAATTCAGTTTTATTAAATATCTACAATTATCCTTGATTTTGAAGGTACCCTGGGTAATATTTCATAACCGTCATATTCACTGGTCCCAACACAATATGTCTTCCCCATGGAGCCCCTGTAGAGAGTATTTCCTCTTGGTTCAACAGCCTGAAAACCTAGAACCCAGGCCAGACAAACCAAGCCATCCCAAGAATCCAGATGTCCCTCCAGATGGCAGCGACTGTGTTGGATTCAGAAATGCCAGTTCTCCATGATGAACCTTGACTCCCCTCATAATACAAAAATTTCCAAGAAGCCTTCACAAAATGTAATGCTAACGCATCACCCCAGCATCACTTGTTCCATAGATCCTCAATCTGGCGTTAAAATTCTGTTTTGATGCATATGTTATGTGTCTAAGCCTGAGACAGCAGTCCTAAGAGAGCACATCCAGGAAAATCTAGATAAGACACCCTCGTAATCTTCATTAAAAAGCAGCATGGCTCTTTGGGACTATGTTTGGACTACAGGGCACGTAACCAAATAACTACAGGCAGCTCATACCCACTGCTATTAATTCCAGAGCTTGTGGATCAAGTAGAGTTGGCCTGGATGTTCACCATTTTACATCTCAGAGGAGACTAAAATTGGACAGCTCTTGTTCTTCCAGTTCTAGAGAAGACCAGGATATGTTGTGTGTGGGAGTTATGGATTATTTTCACTAAAGCTCTTAAACTTTTGTACCTTCCATTGTTTCTGTTTCCCTCTTGTTTTTGGCAACACCGCAACACGACACACCATACTGGGTGCAAGGAGACTGTAATGGGTAAAATGCAGGATGTTGAGTCCCATGTCACACCACTTGATATTGTTCAGCAATAAATTGTGGAAAGAAGGGAAAAACAAACAAAAGATTATTCCAAATGAAGGATGCACCCACAGCTACTATGGTGACCGTTTGTCTGCAGAGGTGTATTTTAGTATTTTGCTTCTATATAGCACATCACAAACCAGCAGTTTCTAACCTCTGGTGTTGACTATAAAAGTGCCTAAAAGACAGAGCTGGAAGGAGTTGAACTTTTTGTGGGGAAGAGGGGTTGGGGGGAATTGCAAGAAATAAATGTCTTAGGAACTAGCATTAAAGATAAGGAAAAATATGACAAGGAAAAAGTCATGTCAGAATCATGTCTTTGCCTTTGCACCTGACATGCTACTTCTTAGCAGTTTTGTATTTTATTCTATAGCTCTCTATCTGTGAACGTTAGTAGGAAAGAAAATACATAGAAAACTTTGCCACCATTCCCTTACAACTAAGTACATGTATAAATAAATACTTTAGGGCTAACAACACTAGATACAGTGAATCTCCAAACACCAGGGGGATGGTGCTTCCTGCTTCGAGGAGATAACCCTCCAATTTCCTGCTGTGATGAAACAAGTCAGATGCTTCTCATGACCCTCATGCACTTCTTCTTACTGTGCTCCAAAGATGGTGACCCTATCGTCTGGAATACATGAATAGTGTGGTGGGTCTTTGGAACTTTCTCCGTGATCTGAGGATGTGGCAAAGAGAAATAGAAAGGTTTGACAATGGAGTGAGAAACTGAGTTTCTTTGTTAGTACCTGGATGTTCATGATGCATTTCTAATTGTGGAATGGGAGCATTTAGTATTTGGAGGTGTTTAAGGCATTCATCAGAAGCAAAGAAGCAGAAGTTTTCTTTGGGCTAGAATGCCTTCTGCAGTCTGCTCCTCCGGAATCTACCCTCACAATGCCACACATAGGGAATAGTCCCTTGGTGCATCAGCCAAATGCACAAGTATTGAGTTTTGGTCTAACAATCTCAAACACGACTGATTGATGCGGATTCATATTTCCACTGGGACCATTTACCCAGCATTAAGTTCAACAACTTAGTTTTCTTTAAATGAGAATGGCAAGAACCTTTGTTATCCTGGAAGTCAGACCAGATGGTCATGAAACAATGGTCATTTCTAGTCCTAAAATCTATGAATCTATAGAAGAAGAAAATATGTGGTCTAATCATCTCTAAATTTTAATTTGGACTGTGACACTGAGTTTCTCTGTGACATTGGGTTAGTCTTCACTGATGGTGCAAATTTCATCACTGTCGGTTTTATCTTCCAAGTTAACTGATGGGTCTGTCAAGACCAGCTCAGCCAACTAGGTTTTTAATGACTTTACATATCTCCCTTCAAGTGCTGCTGAAATCCCACTGCAGTGTAGACCTGCCCACTGACTAAATCACCACTGTATGTCTCAGTTTCCGCATCTGTCAAATGGTTATAATACTATCCAATTCATAGAACCGTTATGAATCTTAATTCATTTGAATGAAGGATTTGAAGTCTCTGGAGAAAATGAGATTATGAAAACTATACTGTTATGTAAATACATTCTTTTTCTGACCTCTGGTATGTTATAGGAAATTATTAATCTGGGACTTTAAAAATTGATACTCTATAACTTGGCTGTTGCTTGTTTACTGAATGCTTTCAAATCAGAAAAAGCTTATAAAGATAACAAAAAACAGTGGAGTAAAAAGGCTAATACAGTCAGCTTAGTCTGAATTTCATGCCCTTGTGAACGTGCTTCTACCATTTTTATCAAAATCACTTGCTGTCTGGTGTGTATGTGCACTCATAAATCTGCTAGTCTCTCTCTCTCACTGGAAAAGTGTGTAATTTCTATGCTTTAAAGTACTCCTTGTAAAAGAAGTAGAAGAAAGGGTCAAAAAAAAATAAAAACGTCCACTGATATAAATAGCATAATCCTAGCAGAGTTTAAATACCTCTAAAAATGTACAGTCAAGATTAAATCATGAGACTTCAAAAATTAATGAAGAAAATGAATTGTTGGTTCATAGAATGTGAACTAGCTTGTAAGTGGTATAGCACAGGTCTCCTGAAATTTGGTTCGAGTGGCCTATTAAATAGTCATTTTTGGTCCTGCATGAAACTGTCCAAAGTAAATGTTATCTCTCACCAGTTGCTTAGGATTTTTTATTTGTTTTCTTCTTGTCACTTGACACTCTGTACTCAAGACAGAACTGACATAGTGGAAATGTGCTTCATTAAAAAGTGTCTTGGAACTTCAGATATTTCTATGTAACTATTGTGAATGCACTTTAAATGCTTTTACTGGTTTCAAAGACATTGCTGAAACCACCAGTATTATCCATTGTAAATTGAAGGAATCTCTCCTAGACCAGCAGAATGTTTCAAAATGGTAGAAACATCTTACATATGGTAACTGTACCTAGCAGTCTGTGTGAGAAAAGCATTTATACTCACACCAGGGGCGTCGCTGCCCCGGGGAGGGATCCGAGCCACGCCCCCAGGCCATGCCCAAGGCCACGCCCCCTGGCTGGGGACAGGGCTGGAAGCTGCCGCATGCCACCGCGGGTGGCTGGGCCTGCATCCCCAACCGGGGACGGGGACAGAAACAGCTGCTGGCGGCTGGGCCCTGCATCCCTGGCCAGGGACGGGGACTGAGCAGCTGCCGCTGCTACAGGCAGCTGAGCCCCAGATGCCCGGCTGGGGACGGGGCTGCCGCAGCCGTTGGTGGCTAAGCCCCAGATCCCTGGCTGGAGATGGGGCCAGGAGTGGCCTCCGTGCTTGAGCCCCAGATCCCCAGCTGGGGACAGGGCTGCCATGGCCACCAGCGGCTGGGACCCGGATCTCCGGCCCAATGGGGCCGGAGATGGGTGGGGGCGCCAGACCCGGGGCACCGGTGCTGGGATTCAGGGCATGTGCCCCGGGTGCCCAGCACCAGCAACACCCCTGGGTGGGATGCCCTAAAGTTTCACAGGTAACTGCTCCAACTGAGGCCTCACCAGGGTGAGTAGAGTGGGACAATTAGCTCCTGTCTCTTACATTAGTCTTCGTACCTCACCCCACAATATTAGCCTTTTTGCCAGTACATCGCATTGTTGACTTATATTCCTTTTGTTATCCACTCTAACACCCAGATTCTTTTCAGCAGTACTACTGCCTACCCACCAATTCCTAATTTTGTGTTTGTGCATTTCACTTTTCCTTCCAATGTGAAATACTTTGCATTTGTCTGTACTGATTTCATCTTATTGATTTCAGACTGATTTGTCAAAGCCATTTTAAATTCTAATCATATCCTTTAAAGTACTTGTAACCTTTCTCAATTTGGTGTCATCCACAGATTTTATAAGCTTACTCTCCACTCCATTATCCAGATTATTAATGAAATTACTGAATAATATCAGACCAGGACTGACCCTGTGGAACTTCAATAGATATGTCCTCCCACTTTGACAACTAATGACTAATAACTATACTTTCAGTATGTTTTTTCAGACATTTGTGCACCCGCCTTATGGTAATTTCAATCAGACATTTCCCTGGTTTGCTTATGAGAATGTCATGTGGGACTGTGTCAAAAACCATACTAAAATCAAGATATATCATGTTTACAGCATCTCCCCTATCCACTTGGCCAGTAACCCTCTTAAAGAACTATATTATGTTAGTTTGTCATGATTTTTTTCCTGACATATCCATGGTAGCTATCCTTATAACTCTATTATTCTGTAGTACTAGCCAGCTGGCTGTTTTATAACTTGTTCCACTATCTGTCTAGGTATCAAAGTCCATAATTCCCAGGCTTTTCTTTGCTCCCTTTTAAAATAATAGATACCATAGTACCTATTGTTTCCTATTCTCTGGTTCATTGGGACCTCAACTGTCCTCCATGAGTTCTCAAAAATAGTTGCTAAGACATATAGGTCTTAGAGTGGGTTTTTAGAGGCCTAGATTTCTGAATTTCTTTTTTCAACAATTCTTTAAATCCATAGGTGGAAATTAGGAAAGCTTTATTTTACACCATTTCATAATTCATCATACAGACTACAATTCATCAAGTTCTTAAGGTTAAAACCTTTGATGCTGTGATCTAGATTTGTTGATTTGTTTCTGTATTCAGTAGGCTTAGGTCACATCCACAATGCTCATACAGAATTCAGAAGACTTTCTTCTAATCGGTATATTGCAGTCTTAGTAGAAGTGTTTTTTTAAATGATTTGCACAGGAGCAATAGTTTTTCAGGCAGATAGAGCTGTTGGTTTGTTTCAGTATTCCCACCAACATATTTTTTCACAGATTTATGCTATCTATTTGCCGATAAATTTCATAGCTTTCTATAATAAGCTATAAGGATGATTTTAGCATGCCTACTAATTTCCTGCAGTCTCTTTCCTTTGCTGTATTTTATTCTGTATATCATATAGTTTACACAGTTTTTTTATTCATATTAATCTTAATCTTGTTTATGTCTCCTTTTTACTTCTGTTTAAGAAAGAGCTGGGTTAGCCAACCCTCAGGGCACCTATGGCAATATCCTTAAGAGAATTTTTTATCACTTCTTGAGAGCTGCTCTTCAGGCATTGTGAGATAGATCTGAATGAATGATGCCAAAGAAAGAATCTAATCAATATATTACCTTTTCATCAAATATATTCAAGAAACAACACGTCAAGTAGTGCTTACTGTGGATCAATCATGATTATTGGTGATTTGGACTATGTTGCTTAGCTGTGAGCGAACACACCGTATCGCTCCAGTTCTTTGATTGAATGAGCAAGCAAGTTTAACTCACTGTTCAGTGTGTGGTATGCGTCCCCATCTGTACCTTATCCACAGAAGGTATGAATCTGTCACAGTTCCCAGCTATAAGACTAGATTGTTTACTTCAAGAGAAGCTGTAGAAGCTCAGGCTTTTAACTCTAGAGGTCCCTGGCTCAGTAACCAGTATGTTTATGCATCTGGTATAGATACCTAAAAGTGCAAAACAGTCTGAGCTGAGTGCATATTCATGCAGATGACTGTGAAATTTGCTTTATACGTACATTTGTCTCAGCTATTTTGTGCTTCAAATATTTATGGAAATTCAGCATAAAAGGGGTATAAAAATAGCTAAAGAAAATCCATTTAAAAATTTGAACAAATATACATAGCAACTATTTGCACTACTTTCTCCAGTCTGCTCAAAGGCCTATAAAAATTTCTTAACATGGAATTAACTTCTTGAAAGTATAAGAATCTTCAATGTTACACACAAAATACATAAATAAATATAAATATTTTTTTTAAAAAAATATATTGACTTCTCAAAGGATTTAAGTGGATTTTGCTTTAAAAAAATCACTCCCTCTTTCATATGCAAGTTTTGCTCAGTTGATCTTAATAAAATTATTAAATGTTACTTGCTGGATAGAGAGAATTAACATTCTATTTAAACAGGCATTGATGAGTGTCCAAAGATGATGCAGAAGGAATCAGAGTTATGAATGAGATGTAAGTAATTGTAATGCTGTTGTATATGTCTGTCATTCTCTTTTACATTTTTACATGAGTTTAACACTCCTAGAAACATGCCATCTTGACAGCTGTAGTGACTGAGATTCTTTATTTTCAGAAAAGCAGAAGTACCAACTGTCACAGGACCAGTTTTCCAGGGCCTAGAGATGGTTTCTCACCCCTAACTTGGAAGGACCATCTTCTTCAAGTAAACTTCTGAAAGAGAGTAGTTCTTCATGCTATGCCAAACTGCAGCCTTTCAGCTCTGACTTTATCAACAATTATGTATCATAATGTCAATTTAATTATGTGGACACCTATCCATAGGGAACAGAACTAAGATTATCAACAGATTTATGAGTCATCCCAAAGCCAGCAACACATAATTTCTAAGCCGTAGGACCTAGGGTGTATTTGAACACACAGTTTAGTAGTGCAAATTTTTACCTTACCCATTTAAAGCCCTCAAATTATCTACTCTCCTAAACAATTAAACTATCTATAGTAGGCTCTCAGAAACCTTGGGGAAGAGGTATGATGTAAGCATCACTTCTCTGTGAATTTCACCTGGTATATGGTGGTCACTGCTGGCAGAGGATATGAATAAAGCTCTAATTATTTAAATAGAATGCAGCATACATCTAACTAGAACACAAAGATACAGAGCATAGATCCATAATAGTGCTCATCAGATTTTATTAACTAAATACATTTTTCAATTAACTGAATCCATTATTCAATTAACAGTGCTATTCATTTACATTGCTATTTTTCAGAACACTTTATTTGATTAAACCTTTTGTTACCTTCTAGGGTTGTAAATAAGTTATTCACTGAATAATTCAGTAGATTTTAATATTCAAACTATTCAAAAATCTATTGAAAGAATAAAAGTGATACTCCATAAATAATTTACTTGACAAATACTTCCATTTGCTTTTTACCATCTCTCATTTGAGGGTCAGATTTATGCCAGCTTGTTAAAGGAGGGACATTTGTTTAGGAAGTGTCCATTTCTAAGTAACTGGTAGAAAAGTAAAAAGTTCATGCTGTTGCTCAGACAGTGACCTAAAATGAGACAGACCTTGAAACAAATCTCCATTAGTAGCAATGCTTTCTTTTCCACTCCAGCTTATCTTTTTCAGTTCTGAAACCAATAGGATTCTGTAAAACAAAAACAAGCTCTGTGCCAAGACAGGAATCATCGGGTTTCTCTACAAACGTATGAAGTGAATCTTTTACAATGTCTGCTGTGAGGGAAATAGAAAAACAAAGACTAATGTTACACCTGTTGTTTCATCACATTCTACTTCTGTGACACCACAGCGGGCCTGGAAATTTTAAGTCTCATCCAGGGCAGCATAGCCCACCTGCAGCAACCACTGAGTGAATCAAAAGTTGAAGCTATGAGGCAAGCCTAGGTCAAACCCTTTAAGGTTATCTGGGATAAATCTCTGTTTTGAAAGATTGTTCAAAAACTGCCAAAGTTCATTGCTGAAATAAGAGGAAATAAAAGGAGAGCACAAAACTGGGTGTCTATATCTAGGCATTTGGGCTCAGATCCAGAAATGTATTTAGGCATGTAACTCTCATTAATTTAAATGGCAGTTAGGAGCCTGGACACCTTTGATGATCTGGATTTTACTACATATTTACACCCCTAAATAAAATGGCCTTATTTTCAAATGAACAGAGATTCCTCACTTTCTAGAGATCTAGGTTGCCACATTTCTTAAATCAACATTTTTAAAACTCTCTCACCCCTTCTCTGGGATGTGTGTGAAGTCTGGAATATTGAGTTCTTCAACTAGAAGGTTTGTAAAATAAAAGTCCATTTTAAAAAGTTTCCCTTGCCAAAATTCATAAATATTCATCCAAGTAAATATAATAGAAAATTCAGCTAGCCTGTGAAAAGTTGTCATGTTAAATTTGGATGCTGCATTGAAATTTCGATGTGTAAAATAGAGAGATTTCAGTTCTGTTTTAAAAGCATATCTCAAAGTATGGAATCTCTAACACACCTGAATAATTAGCCAGAAATACGCAGGTTATTTATCTTCATCTCAGATTCCTGACAGTATCTGCCTCTACACTGAACATAACACTTTGAGATGCAACAACACTCACATTTACAAATCACTTAAACATTCCCATACCTAGTGTTTGAAAGTCTATTCTGTTTTTCCAGTTCATTCCAGTACAGAATAGTTTTCTGTCTGTTCTTCCTCTTGTGCTTGATATTTATTGCATTTTGCCTGTCAGCAACAAATTGCTAGCTTCAATGCTGTGAACTCAAATACATTCACAGCCATAGACATTTCAACAAGTATTGCTTAAATGACTGTGTTTGGCTTTCTATGATTCTCTCTCTCTCTCTCTCTCTCTCTCTCACACACACACACATGCATAAACATATATATAGGTAATCTGTATAAATACAAGTATTCTTAAAGAATACTTTAACTGAGCTAGAAGAGAAAAATAAATGAATATTCTACAACTTTCAAAACAAAATAAACTATTTGGTAATTAAACTTCAGAAATGTGTTTGCACCCACTATTTATGTTTTTAAATCAGCCTTTGATACATTTGGTAGGATAAATATGGAGTTTTCCTTTACTGCATATGAGGTGTTAGGAGCTTAACCCTATTTATTTAATTAAAGAGGCTGTAGTCACATGTGCATATGCTTCCTAAGCAGGGTTCTGAGCACATGGCCCAAGTATGACTTAAATCCCATTTAAGCCCTCAAACTAGGGCTTGAGTGTTCTCAGAGTTCTGGTGCTCTACAGAGGGGTGAATCTCACTGGCAGTGTGTTGAATGTGGTAGCAGATAATTTCCATGAGAAGGGAAACATAGGTACCAAATTCTGATTTCATTCATTTTACCAATGCAGCTTAGGTCAGAAATTTACCTTCCAGTGTATACAATGGTTAGGAGCTAATATCTTTGCATTTTTAAAGAACCCAGTTATGACATTTCATTTTCAAATTGTGATTATAATTCTACCTACTGGATTGTTTAGCAATAAAAAGACGTAGAGAAGTTTTAATTCCCAAACTGAAGTTGTCAAAGTAATTTAATTTTTACTTTTTTCAAGGTGTGTTTTCATTAGAAGAAGGAGGTGCAGTGATGAACACATTATATCCATGGGAGATGAAAAACTCTTGAAGAACTCTGAGTTTATCCTTCAGCAAGTAGTGTTGGGGAAACTTCACAAGCAGTAAAGTAAATTATACAGATCCTTATTACAGGATGATAACGCATGGTGCTGAGTCATATATAAGTATCTAATTTTAGAAACATTGGAGTCTCCACAAAAATCCCTTTGTAAGTCTTATTTAATATTAAGAAATTTTCCGTTAAAATATATGTAGGTTCTGTAAGAAGCTTAGATCAAGGCCAACAAAGGAGATTGAAAGTTATTTTTGGAAAAAATATTCATTATCTTGTACTATCTTATATTTGTCTATCTGCCCAAACTCTCTCACTCCACAAGAATTCTGAAATTGCAAGTTCATATGAGGCCACTCTTCTGCATTGTCCAGTATTTTATCTCTAGGAATGGACAATACAGAATGCTCAGAGTAAGATATATAAACTTTCATTATGCACCTAACTGATATCAGGGGAGATTTCTTCTTGACTTCAGCTACTGATAACTTCTGCCAGGAAGAACAGAGATTCTTGTAACTTTAGAAGAGTCTGTTTGCATTCATATGTTAAACATAGCCACACGTTGACCACAGCAACAAGAGTCCCTCTTAAAGTTAACAAGCATTACTAGCTCGAACTCCCACACAATGTTTGAGATCACTAAACACTTTTCCTGGGCGCTGTTCATATGGAATATCTTTCCACTGGCAAGCAGTGAAGCTGTGTGCGAAAACTTTCCTAGGGAAAAAGGGAACCCAGCATTAACTTGGGAAAACACAAAAACATAAACAAACTAGTAACAAATTAAACCCTCCTTCACAGTAACACTGGCAGGAGTCCATTAACTCAGTTCTCCACCTGTTAGCCTGATTGTTCAATGGGCAAATGTCACATCTCTTAGCCATCTCTATCTGCTAAACTTCATGCATTGTTTGGAGTCAGTAGATAACATAGTCCCTGAATCCTGGGGTGCTTTTAGATAGGTTTGTCTCCAGACCCTTGGAAAGTGCTGTCTGGTCCTATCCTGAGGGTCCTCCACCTAACCCAGATATAGTGATTTCAGTTTTATTTGGTGTCTGGGTAGAGGCTCCCTCAGGGTCCCCTAGACCAGAACCTCAGTGGAGAAAGACCAGTAACATATAACACCTTTGGTCAAAGGCCTTGTCACCACAAAGGAACTTTTTTCCACAGGACAGGAGCCTTCATCCTTCTGCTCCCTCCTTTTAAATTCATCCGCACTACCCAACCAGTTCTGAGTTTGTGTGCAATTCTGGTGACTTCCAACGTGTCACTGAAGGAATTCTCAGTAGACAGCATTCTCTGTAACAGCACTTACACTTATTCAGGAACGGAAGGGCCTAGAGAATTCCTTACCTTCTAGAAAAACAAGCAACTGCCTCTCTCTGTTGCCACGCTCTGACCCCCCAGCTCTGTAGGTCCCTATCCTCATTCAGCACCCAAATATTGGTACTATAAGTCCCCTAGGCATCTATGTTTCCACCTCTGAGCATGTGCACTGCTACCTCACTTTAGGTGTTTGGATGCTGAGGTCCCCAAAACAACACATGAATAAGGGGAACACGGGAATCAATCTGCCTAACTCATTGGTGGGTTATGATCTTTTGGGTGTGCTATAGATTGCTAATGAGATTAGACCCCACACAAGCACTCAGAGAAAACAGGTGCAGAGAGAGGCAGGTGAAGGAGGAAACTGGCCTTTCTCATGCCTTTTAGCCCAGTGGATACAGTACTCAGAAAGAATGCGAGAGAACCCCTGTTCAGGTGCTACCTCCTCCTTCAGGGAGAAGAAATTTGAAAAGGGGTCATAAGAATATAAGAACAGCCACACTGGCTTGGACCAATAATTCAGCTAGCCCACCATCTTGTCTTCTAATAGCAGCAAATGCAAGATGCTTTAGAGCAGTGGTTTTCAAACTTTTTTTCTTAGGACCCAGTTGAAAAAAATAATTTATACCCACAACCCAAGAATTATATTTTTGAACAATGCATTCCAGTTTTTTGGCAGCAGTGGCAGGGGGTGCTGTGATCCTACTGGGTCCTGACCCTAAATTTGAAAACCACTACTTTAGAGGAAATAAACAGAACAGATAACCATCAGTGATCCATCCTATTGGCTATTCCCAGCTTCTGGCAAACACCAATCCCTACTCATACTGATTAATAGCTGTCAATGGACCCACTGCCCATGAATTTATCTAGGTTTTTTTTTTTTTTTTAAACCTGTTATCATCTTGGACTTCACAATATCCTCTGGCAAGAAATTCCATAGACTGTGTGTTGAAAGAACTACTTCCTTGTGCTCATTTTAAACATTCTGCCTATAAGTTCACTTGGTGACCCACAGTTTTTGTGTTATGAGGAGTAAATATTTTTTTTACTTTCTCAAGAACAGTCATGATCTCTATAAACCTTTCTTACCTGAAAAGTCCCAGTCTGATTAATTTCTTATTAATTAATCTTTTCCATACCAATGATCAGCTTAGTTGCATTGTTCTCTACCTTTTTCAATTCCAACATATTTATTTTAAGCAAATAATTAAGGAATCCATTAACAAATATCTAGAAGAGAATAAAATGTTAAGTGATGGTCAGCATAGATTTGTAAAGAACAAATTGTGTCAAACCAGTGTGATAGCTTTCTATGACGGAGTAAAAAGCCTTGTGGAGAGAGGGAAAGTGGTAGATGTGTTGTATCTAGATTTTAGTAAGACTTTTGATATGGTCTCACATCACCTTCTCATTAACAAACTTGGGAAGTACATCATGGATGGAGCTACTATAAGATGGGTGAAAAATTGGTTGGACAACTGCTCCAAGAGAGCAGTTACCAAAGGTTCACATTCATTCTGGAAGGGCACAATGAGTGGGGTACCATAGGGATAAGTTCTGTGTCCAGTTCTGTTCAGTATTTTTATCCATGATTTAGATGATGGCATAGAGAGTACACTTATAAAGTTTGCTGATGATACCAAGCTGGGAGGGGTGGCAAGTGTTTTGGAGAATAAGATCACAATTGAAAATTATTTCGACGAACTGGTGAAATGGTTTGAGGAAAACAGAATGAAATTCAGTAAAGACAGGTGTAAAGTATTCCACTTAGGAAAGAGCAATCCATTGCACATATACAAAATGGACAATGACTGCCTAGGAAGAAGTACTGTGAATAGAGCTCTGGGTGTCATAGTGGACCACAAGCTAAATATGAGTCACCAATGTAATGATGTCACAAAAAAAGCAAACTCCACTCTGGGATGTATTAACAGGAGTATTGTAAGTAAGACATGAGAACTAATTCTTCTGCTCTACTCCACCCTCATTAGGCCTCTACTGGAGTACTGTGTTCAGTTCTGGGTGCCTTATTTCAGGAAGGATGTGGACAAATTGGAGGAAGTCCATAGAAGAGCATCACAAATGATCAGAGGTCAGGAATACCTGACATGAGGGAAGACTGAAAGAGCTAGGCTTGTTTAATCTAGAAAAGAAGAGACTGAGAGGGGACATGATAACAGTTTTCAAGTATCTAGGAGGTTGTCATGAGGAGGAGGGAGAACTCTTTTCCTTAACTGCTGATGACAAGACAAGATGCAATGAACCTAAATTACAGCAGGGGAGGTTTAGGTTGGACATTAGGAAAAATATCCTAACTGTCAGGGTGATTAACCACTGGAATAAGTTGAGTAGACAGGTTGTGAAATCTCCATCACTGGAAGTTTTTAAGAGCAGGTTAAACAAGTACCTGTCAGAGATAGTTTAAGAGGGTACTTTGTCCTGCCATCAGCACAGGGGACTGGACCTGAGGACCTCTCATGGACAGTCCCTTCCAGTTTCTATGATTCAATAGATCAGTGATTAGAACACTCACCTGGTAAGTACTAGGTGCCTATACAAATCCATTTCTGCTTAGACAGAAGGGGATCTTGAAGCAGGGATTTCTTACAAAGCAGGCAGCTACCAAAACAACTTGGCTAAAAGTTACAAACAAATCCTTCTTCCCCTGCTCCCCACTACTCTTAAGAAAAAAACAGCAGCAGAAGATGTGTTTTGTTGTTTTTTTTAAAGCCTGAACATGGGTGCTAAGCTCCCAAACTAAGGTCAGGCTTGGGATCTGTACTGCACCTTGAGGGAGGGTTTTAAAGACAGCTCGTCAGGTCAGTCAGGAGCCATCAGGATAGGGAGGAGGATGTGTTCTGGAAGCTACAGGGAAGAATGTCAGCTGAGCCCCTACAAAGCCAAGGGATAGTGGAGCCCGAACCACAGAACCTGGTGATGGGGACCCGGACAGTAGTCTCCAGATATAAATGATGGCCAGCTGTGATGCAGACAGAGACAGGAAGGGGCCCAGGAAGCTGATCTCAAGCTGACACAAGATGCCAGCAGTTGAGCAGCCTCACAGGGTCCTAGATCAGAAATCAGTCGAGTAGGAGGGACCAAGTTCTTCTATCTCACCACTGAACTGTATCCACTAGGCAGAGGTGTCACCTGAGGGGTGCACCCATTAGTGGCAAGTGCCATGTTGGATGCTAACTGCTAAGCAGGAGACCCTACTTGTGAGGTCACACTCCATTTGAGCTAACTCCATGGAAAGTAACCCACCATAAACACACAGAGGCATGTTCCATATTCATCAAAAATAATAAGTTACTTCTTATTTCAGGACAGCATACTTACACTGCAACCTGTTATAGTACTAAATACAATTCACCATTGATCTAGCTATGGAATAATTGAAAACTATAATTTGTAAATAATTCATGTTCATGAGAATGCATAATCCTATGCTTTCCCTTTCCCAAGGATCATGATCATATATGTTTGCAAATTCAAAGGCTAATGTGTATTTGCAGGATTCAGCTGTAGTTACAATGCAGGAAACATTATTGAACTTGTCCTGTGTGCTGCATGAAGTTAATCACATGAATGCAGATGAGTCAATCAAAATTTAATTAAAATCATCAGCAGGTACACTAGCTTACTGTTCTACAGAGTAGAACAGATGTTAAAGGAATTTTGGTGAAAGATCATCATTATTTAGGTATTAATAAATTATTGCTGTTATTATCATAGTAGGAACATATAGCACTAAGAGCTATACAAACACAGAACAAAAAGAGGGCCCCACACCTAAAGATTTTACAATCTTAGTATGAGATAAGATACAACAAACAAACACAGACAGATGGGGGTATACAAGTAAACAATGTGTACAATTAAATTAATTTTAACTAAAAAGAGAATACAATCAATTTATTTCACCCATGAGTTCCTTATTTTAATCTTAAATCAGCTAATGAATACAATTGTTCAACTTCCTTAAACGTTAAGTAGAATGAGTCCACTTTGTTAATTCAAACTAATAAGTTCAAGTTTAGTTCGAACTAAACTCAAACTTGTTAGTTCAAATTAACAAATTTGAATTAACTTTTCCTAGTGTAGACATAGCCTATGATATTGAAGGGATCAGTATGAGTGTCAAGGGACACCAAATCTTTACAATTAGTTGGTAGCCAGGCAGGTGTCCCACGAGTTCTGGGACAAGTAGTGTAGGTTATATCTACACCAGGAAGCTTGGTTCAGATTTCCTGGATAGTTCGAACTAACCAAGGCTCTTTAGTTCGAATTAGCCACGTTTTTTTAGTTCAAACTAAAAAAGGCGGCTAGTTTGAACTAAAAATCAGGGCTAGTTCAAACTAACTGCTTAGTTCAAAGTTATTTAGTTCGAACTAGCATGGCTATATTGCACTAGTTCGAACTAAGCGCTTAGTATGAACTTACTGTTCAAACTAGTTCAAACTAAGCATTTTTTATATGAACTTACTGTTCAAACTAGTTCAAACTAAGCATTTTTTATTTCAAACTAGGCAAAGCCTAGTGTAGACAGGGACCAAATTAGTCTGGACTAAGCCGCTTTAAGCCAGACTAATTTGCTAGTGTAAATATAGCCACAGATATTTATAGTGCTCTAACAAGCGATGAGTTACCAATAATCACTTATACACTTCTTAAACAAAAGGGTCATTTATTAGCAGAAATGAAAGGGGCCAGTGCTCTGTTAAAATAATTGTGTAAGGTACAATAAAAGAAAAACCCAGTGGAGCCTTATTCAGCCGCTAGGGACACTTCAAAACAAAAGAACCCATTTGGGTAACTATGCCTCAGTAGGCTCTTTAGCCCTAGTTTTTGGTGTACCCCATCTAGTTCATTTTTTGTGTGATGGGTGCTAAATGATTGCTATATGTGCTGCATTAGCCAGAGTTCAGTTCTATTTGAAGACCTTTTCACATTGCCATTAAGATGCAGTAGTTGTCCCTCATTTCTCCTTTTTGCATGATGCTCCCATTGTAACAATTAAGGTACAAGCCCTTCCTTCCATCTCCTGGACACACAAGCTCCATTTGTATGTATACCCCACACGCTTGCCTCTTTATGTGGATAATGCCTCTTGTCTTTGGCCTATGTTGAGATCAAACTGACCTCTTTCCCCAGCCCAATCCTCAGTGTTTGGTGCTTCTTGGCTTGAACAGCCTATTGCAGGTTTCAGCCCTTAATGAACACAGGAAGATGGCAGTCTCAGTGTGTTCAGGTTGTCCTGCCAACTCTCTACAACTCTGATTGCAGGGCCTTCTTTCACACATAAGTCGCTATGGCTTTGCTCAGATCTATATTCTATGTTTACTGCTTTCCCTCCTCATTGCTGGTCCATTATCGTAAAGGATAAGCTGTTGGAGTTTGTGGAAGAAAAGTACTGAATCTGTTATTTGGCAACTTCATTGCTGTAATGATTTAAAAGGCCACTGAAGCCACGTCAATTATCAAACACAAGGAGATTCATTATAAGACTTCTCTGTGACTTACTTTGCCAAAGGGACATTATGTGAGATTTGTAAAATATTTTTCTTGCTGATTCATATAGTTGAGCCGAAATGGATTCCTACTCAAAAACAGGAAAATGGCTTATCCTATAATAAAACCCCTCACTGCTAGGAGACATAAGGTATGCACCACAGTATTTCCATCATGTGAGTTGCCTGTTTCTTTAAGATAGGTCAAATGGGTCTTGAACTTGAAATACACCAGGAACAGAAGCCTGAAAAGAACTTTCAGGAATCCAGATAGAACAGAAAAGTTCCACAAATGCTTCACTGACCAATTCAAAATATAACATATTTAAAAAAAACTAATGCTATTTTGCAGATATGATTAGAACATGAACCAAGCTAATTTCAAGTATTGTACTTTTATGGTTGAAGTTGAACAGTTCACTTGGGTCAACATCACTTGCTTGAAGGCCTCTAACCATATTGAAAAACATTGGTTTTTATTCATATTGTACTAATCCCAAAGACACCTCATAATTAACCTTTTTCTTTTCTGAGAATTAGCCATTTAACCCTACTCTTTGCTTTCTTTCTCTTAGCCAGTTTTTAATGCAAGTCATGACTTCATATTTTAGCCAGAGGTTACTAGATTTTTCTTAATAGCCTTTTATGAGAGGCTTGATGAAAAGCATTTTGAAAGACCAAAAAATATCTGGACATTTTCTTTCTACAGAATTTTAATGCTTTTCAAAAGTTTTTAATAAATGAGTGGTAACTTGCTCTTTCAAAAGCCATACTAGTTTCCATCCTTCCTTCCACAGCACATCATGCTTTACTCATTTGCTGTGTTTTATAATTTTAGCATTAATAAATTTATTTGTTATTGTACTAGCATTAAAAGTAAAAATTGCCAATATATTTCCAGGATCAACCTTAGCTCTCTTTCAAAAGAACTATACAAGAAAGAATGGCTACCTTCAACACCTTATAACATCCCTTTGTTGTAAAGAATTGAAGGTGGCAGTAAAGCACGTAAGTCCGTATACCCAAAGATCACAGTTGAATGTAAATTAATTAGCTAAATAAATTATGAAATATTTACTTAATTAAAAGTCTGCTGGAAAAGTTTCTCTGCTAGAATACAGTTCTCTTCACATATTCTGACTTCTGTACTTTGCTATTCCAGAGTTAGAAGTCAAACTGGAGTGGATTATGTACAATGGGCTGAAGTCAATAGTACTGTGGTTTCAGTTCTCTGATAACAATCCTGTTTAGACACTCTAACAATTTCCTTCACACAGATGAATATTAATCACAAAGAAACAGAAGAATAAATATATTGACAGACCCAGCTTATTTTTGGTGATGTTTTAGTTCTCCTTGTAATGATTCACAAAATTATTGGAAAAAGGGAATGGTGCAATTCTAACCAACCTTTGACTTCTGGTTCACTTTACCTAGTGTGCTGTTTATGCTAATTTTTCTCCAAGTAATACCTCTCCTGTAAAAACTTCCAGGTATAAAGTGACCTCAGATAGAAGTTTGAACATGTGAACCAGCAGACAACCCTCAAGATTAACAAAGTAGAGGACTCGTGTTATTAGTGTGTAGTGGGAAACAGTGTTCTAATTGCAAGGCTAGATAAAGCTATCAGATTGCTACTAAATTAGAAGCTGCATGTAGAGCTAAGAAACCACACACATTTAACACCAAGAAACAGAAAAGAAGCTATATACTTCCTCTGAGCATTTTTCAGAAGTTTTTCTTGCATACATATTTCATGGTTTTCATTTCACTTCCACTGGCTTCAAAGTCATCCACTGAAACTGCCTTGTGAAATCTGCCCCCAGATGTTTAATTTTAAGAACTATCATCTTAAAATTCCCCAACTGATCAAAACAGTCATGACAACACTAGGCTACTGGGCACTACACAGTTATGATTTAATGGGTGACTGTCTAAGGGAAAGTTCTTTGCTCTCATGCACAGCAGAGAGCTCCATTTCATATTATGAACCTCTTCTGCATTCAGAATTTCTACTGATGTTGGTGAAAATTCTGTGTGCTCAGTACATGAGAGACACCCACAGAGATCAGAGGGAAGAATATTGCCTTCCTTTTTTTGCAAACTGCTTAATCTGAAATGTCAGAAAAACTGCAGCACAACTATGCCTTCTAAAAAGAATACATTTTTTCTGGAAAAATTAGCAATGTTTCTATTTTGCTCCAATTATTAAGGTCTGCTCTCAGCTATGTATGAAGATCTCTATTCTCAATTCATTGGGCACATCTGAATTTAATAATTGAATTCAATATTTTTTTTTAGTTAGTCCTTTTCAATTTTATCACAAAACAGTAGGAGAGGGCAAAAGAAAGAAAGAAAGAAAGAAAGAAAGAAAGAAAAAGATAGTGGAACTTTAACCAAGCCAGATAGAAAATCATTAGTATGAATTGCTTAATATGTACTACAGTCTAGTCTAATTTGAAATAACTTTTTTTCCTCAGATTCAAAGCATAGTTATTAAAAAGGATCTCATATTTATTTCCTTAGATTAAAATATTTCATTAATCAACATAGCTGATTATGGCAAATTGTCAGCTTTACTGATTAATGAAAAGTATCTAAAAAAATAAATACGAGAGGTTTAATAACAATACACTGATTTTTGCACTTTTTCAAAAAACAACCCATTGAGATGTAATACAGCAAATCTAGGTTATTGCCATGACAATTCTAAACCTTGAGAGTTTATTCTTTTTTATGGTTTGGTACCAATCTATTCACCCTCATATAACACATAAAGATCATTCATTCTAATAGGTGTTCTCATTAAAGAGACATGCTTTTACTTTCTCTTTTAATCCTGTTAAAGCACAAAAATGAATATTATTTCAAGGACAATTTTCAGAAAATCGCTCATGCTTCACCATTGCTGCCAATGAAAATT
This sequence comes from Podocnemis expansa, assembly GCA_007922195.1. Classification (NCBI taxonomy): domain Eukaryota; kingdom Metazoa; phylum Chordata; order Testudines; family Podocnemididae; genus Podocnemis; species Podocnemis expansa. The sequence continues at coordinate 51,232,032 of ML681994.1, read as the reverse complement.
ATACTTGAGTGCAGGGTCAGGCACTACATTCTGGCCAAAATCTGAACTGATGTGGGTCACTAGTATCATGGCGGGGTTGTCTGTGGGGGAAAAGGGTTTACTATAAACTTGATTGCTCTTACCTGTCTTGTAGGTGGTTTCTTCACGTCCATTTAAAATCTTATAGCTGCAAAAGGAATCCATATTAGGTTCTCTGTATTAGCATGGTTCTTGTATAGTGTCTGTTCTTTCCCCAACTGCATTAACTTATGTCTGAGCACTAAAGTTGCTGGGGTGGCACTATGAGCAACACAAGAGTCAAACCAGCAGGACACCCTTGTTTTTAACTCTCATCTAAGTGCCCCTTTTGACATGGGTTCAGGGACACAGCTCATGTATAAAAAAGAAGTAAAAAAGAAAATAAAGACATAAAACAGTCTTATATGATGAAACAAGTTATATTTTCTAGGTCTTTAATCAGGTTGGGAATTAAATATTGTTATGTAGTTTACTGGTTTAAAAGGAGGTAGGATTGGAAGATGATGGTTGGAACTGATTCACTGGGATTGGTCATTCTTTGAACAAGGTGTTGGTCTGGATGATAGATAGATAGGTAGATAGATAGATAGATAGATAGAGTTTGACTATCGACTATTAATGGCACAATTGTGAACAAGATATTACAGGTTCTTCCATTACTTTAATTATTGACGGGCTAATCACTAGTGATGGACATTGGGTGGTGTTTCTTCCCAGTTACCATCACTGTCTCCTCAGGTAGCTGGGTGAGCTATAAACAGGCATGTACAGGTTATGTTTTATCACTAAATGTTGATAAATGCCTATTTCACTGTATACGCAAAAACCGATATAAAATATTTCCAGAGATAATAAAAATGTACAGCCTGGAAAAGTATTAAAAATGATGATAACTTATTATAATTTGACTTAAAGATATTTGCTTTGTATATTTTGACATGTGATGTTTCACAATTTGTGCTTTATTAGTTATAAATAGTTAATGTTTTGAATCTTTCCCCTTAGTATCAGTAAACAGGTATTCTCTGACCCTCCCCCATTACCTGAACTTCCAATAATTTACTTCAACTGTGAAATTGCTAAAAAACAAAACAAACTGAGAGCTTAAAAATAAACATTTATGTTACCCTTGAGTATTATAAAAAATTAAAATTGAATTCTGCCAAGCCTAAGTGAAAGCATAGAGCATTGAAAATGTTATGTTGAGAAGAGCTACACTTGTAGAATCCTACCATTAGGAGGCACTGTGATGCTGCTATTTCCTCTCCCCCTCTAGGATGTGGGATACCTAGGTCCAAGTTCCTGTTCCAGTGACTATTTCATTACTCTTAAAAAGTAGATCCATTTCAAGGGGCAACACTCAAAGTTCACCAGAATCTCCCACAGTTCAGCAGCTTGACTACTTTTCTGCCATGTGGAGGTCCAAGTTCACATTCATCTTCCACACCAGGAAAATGGGAAAATTGAACCCAAGGCCTGCTAAATGGGAGTCCTGACCTCAGCAGAGCCTAAAAATGGCTGCTCTGCACATTGCTATGTTGTGCTGCATTCTACTTTGGTTAGCGGGAACATTTTAAGTTTTCCCTCAAGAAAGAGGTTTCTGTGTAAGATTTCATATCAAATGCTCTAAAACCCACTACATACTCAAAATTATTTTGTAAAGTCCTGTACTTCATCAGGACGAGGAGCATAGTTAAAGGTGTACATGGGGGTAATTTAGTCAATATGTTCCTCACATTGGGTATATTTACATTGGAGCCTAAGATCAACTTAAGGAAGATTAAGTCGATCTACAGACTCCTGTGGCCCCACTGGGCTTTTATTAAGTCAAGTTGATAACACCGCTTGTTAAGATTGACTCAATGCTTACATTGACCTTATTAAGTTGACTTAAATGAATGTAGAAGGGAAAGTCTTTAAGTTAACCTAATTGACCTCCAGGCCCCCTCCCAGAGTTCCTGGACACCAGGGACCACTACCCATAATGCACCACTCCTCTGTCAACTTAGTACCTTCCAATGTGGATGCAGACAGTTGACAGGAGTTTTCAATGTGGACTCTCTAAGTTGACTTAACAAGGTCTATTTAAGTAGACTTAAAGTCTACTTTGTTAGCTTGACTTAACAAAGCCTCCAGTGTAGACATACCCACTGAGTCTTCTCCAACAAGTCATTGATTTTCATTCACATGCACACGGAGATCGTCTTCAACACCAGAATTCGACAGCACAGGCTGTAGTATACTTCATGATGCAAACTGGGAGAAATATAGTCAAAGAGTTCTATAGATACAATCCCCACCCCGATGGAAATTTGTATATGTCATCTGTATTCTTCAAATAACAGACTGTGTTCTGTCTATGTAACCCATTGCCTAAAAAGCAGCAGCTGTTACCACTCTGTTTTTAGAAAAGAACCATTATCTCACATTACCTTACTGTCTTGTTAGCTTGCTAGTATTATATTGTAACTCTAGCTAAAATTGTTCTTTGTTAACTTGCTACATTTCATGATTTGTGTATGAATGAGGAATGTGTGTGTGTGAAACAGCCAATAAGGACAAAATATGCTGTGACTTCAGGATACCAGTCTGGTCCGGTGATGGATCAAAGAGCAGATCGACAATCTTGTAGCCAAGGCAGGCACCCTTGGAGGAGAACATCCTGAGATAATGAAACCATGTTGAAACCTGCAAGACAACTCCTGGGACCACCTGCTGCAAGGGTCATTATTGAGAGATTGATTGTGCTTCAGGGAAGCAGTAGAGATGGGGGTTATCAGGAACTTAATACCTATGAATAACTAAACAATGACAGTGAAACTCTATAGAGTTGCATGTAAAGGATTTATCATAAATAGAGGATTCTCTTGCCAATGAATTCTGGGTTTGTCCTGCTTCAGCCTTGGAGTCTAGGAATCATAACTGACTGGAACCCCTGACGCCATCTCTCATAGTTGATCCAACTGGCCATCAGACTGGGATGAGCTACAGATGGGTAGCTATAACATCATAGCAGAATGCTGTGTGTGTGTGTGTGTGTGTGAGCTCACGCATATGCTGAATTGTTTAATATCTTGCAGCTTCAATAAATGTGGTGTATTGCGTTTTCCCCACTGAAAAAGATCTTGAGTGCTTCTTTTGCAACCCCACCCCACAAGCTGCTTACAATTTTTAAACTGCTCTGAAATCCATGTGCATGGTAAATTACCTTTAACTGGCATGTTGTAGCAGAGACAAGAGTTTGCTGTGCAGACTGGGGGTTATTTGATCAAGGGTTTCACAGGTATGTCTTCCTCACATTCCCAATCTTCTTTCATGATTTTCAGAGCTTTCTAAACTCCATCTGCATAGTGAGGTTATCTTGGAGATTGTTCCATAGTAGGGGCAAGTGTATACTCCAGGGTGCAAATTTGAGGTCACTTGGTCAAAATGTTTCTCAGATATAATGCCTCCAAAGGATCTGATATTAATATTCAAATCTCTCTAAAACACACACACACACACAGAGAAGGAGAGAGAGATCTTCTTGAATATAGGATGCCAAAGGATATCCGGGGATAGAATTTACGGTACAAATTTGGAGTAATGGTCTCAGTGGGTATGTCCACACAAGCCTTTTATTTCAAAACAACACTGGTTGTTTTGAAATAAAAGTCCCTATGTCCACACAACGTTTTTGTGTTCGAAAGGAGGGAGCTCCTCGTTTTGAAACAAGAGCCCTCCTTTTGAAACAGCTTAAACCACTTTGGTTTCGAAAGGAGGGTTATTTCGAACCAATTGTTTCAAAATAATGCCGCTTGGACATGGCACCCTTGGAGGAAGGTTGCCCCCACCCCCCAGCACCCTGGCCAGGGATCAGCACCCTGGCCAGGGTGCTGAGTGGAGTGCAGGGGGGTGGTAGGTGCCCCAGCTGGCTTCCCCCACCACTTCCCCTTGCTGGGAGCAGGGGGGGTCAGGTGCCTCAGCCCCTTTGCCCTCCCCTACCCTGGCAAGGATAAGTGGGGAGAAGCCAGCTGGGGCATCCCCGGGCAGGAGCTGGGCATTGGGGAAGCCAGGCGTGGGGTGCCCCCAGCCCTGCCACTGGGCTTGGGGGCAGCCCCAGCGGCGGGGTGACCCGCCCATGGAGCGGCCACCCCACGGGGGCTGCAGCCCCCCCGACCTGGGCAGCAGAGCCTGGGGGTTCCACGGCTCCCAAAGCCGCTTGCCCAGAAGGTAAGCATCTTGGGGCACCCTCAGGCTCCTTACAAGCCCCCCCCCACCCTTCCCCTAACTCGAAATAGCATGTGCACTGTGTGGACATGCTATTTCGATTCCTGCTTTTCCCTTATTTTGAAATGTTTTTTTGTTATTTTGAATTAAGTCATTTTGAAATAAGTGCATTATTTCAAAATGACTTGTTTCGAAATAACCTATTTCAAAACAACACCTTGTGTTTGGACATAGCCAATGTGTTTGTCATGTATACTGCCCCCAAATAAGCTAATTGCCAATGTTTATAAAAATCTACATGCATAAGGAAATTGCTTTGAAATACATAATATCACAATATTTCGAGGGTAAACTTTGGGAAATCAAAGAGGATGGCCATAGCAGGTTAGACGAATGGTTCTTCTAGCCCAGTACCTGTCTTCGGACAGTAGCAATGCCAGGTGCTGATTTTGAAATTGTAAAATCTTTTAAAATGCATGATTTTGACCCTACTATGTAACCATTTTTTCCAGAGAAGGACTCCAGGAACCTGTCTGATGGTTTTGGGTAGCTACTGGCCAGGCCATAACTTTGGATTTAATTTCCCTGTTGGACTCAACAGTGTCTTTGGTGATATGTGTTTATCAAGATATTTCTCTGTTCCTTCATACCTCTAAACAACAGACAATCACAAAATATTGTCTTCTAATGAACCTATGGTCATACCATTTGTGTCTTTTTTTATGTCTTATTTTACATGGCTACAATATTTTTTGATTGTATTAAATAAAAGATCCTGCGGCAAATTTGTTCAAATTCAAAATATTACAGGCTTCTGAAGCAGTGTCAACAAAATCAATATGAGTGTTGTGTTTATATAGTGGCATTGAAAGTTGCTTTAGTCTAGAATGTATGCTGTTGCCCCTCTAACTGCAAAAAAGAGACAAAGATGATCAAATTCAGTGTTGGTGTAAGTTGGCTCACCTCTTGCTGACCTTCACAGGATTTGCTCCTGTATGCCCAAGGGCTGACTTTATTCTCAGGCTGTTAATGTAAATCAACTGAAATAACAAGCTTTTTATATGAGAGAGCTGCACTGATCAAAAAATTTGATAGTTGTATGGTTTTGATGAGGATATTTTTATACATTTATTTAGGAGAGGGGCACTATGGGAGGTGTGACAACTTGGTCCCCAAGGTGGGCCATGCCACCCACCAATCCCCTGCCTGGCTCTCATCTGGTGAGCCAGGAGGCAGGAAGAAGAATCGACCCCCACCCACAGCTCTGGGCACTCTGAGCCTGGCAGGGGAGAAGGTATCTCCCCCACCTGGCCACAGCCCCGGGCGCAGAGCTGGGCAGCAGAGAAAGGACTCCCCATGCCCAGGTCCCATCATGCTAGCTGGGCAACAGGGGAAGGGACCCTCATGCCCAGCTCTGGGTGCACTGGCCAGGTGTGGGAAAGGGGCCCCCCATGCCCAGATCACAGCACGCTAGCTGGGTGGTGGGGAGAAGACCCCCTTGTGCCCGTTCCCCCAGGGCATGCTGGGCAGCAGACAAGGGACCCCCATGCCTGGATCTTCTAGTGTATGCTGGGAGACAGGGAAGACTCCCATGCTCAGCTTCTCCAGCACTGGCTGGGTGGTGGGAGAAGACCCCTAGCAACCGACTCTCAACACACTGGAGGAGCCGGGTGCGGGGGTCCTCATGCACCAGGAGCCACGTGCAGGGGTCCCTTCCTCAATGTCCAGCATGCGTGCTGGGAGCCAGGCGTGGGGGTCCCTTCCCCACCTCCCAGCATGCATGGAAGGAGCTAGGCACCGGGTTCCCTTCTACCTCCCCACCCCCTAGCCAGGGTGCCATGCACCCTGGGAGGAAGAAGGTCAAATTGTGTTAAATTGATATAATGGGTATATAAAAATAACACATCCAAGCAGTGTTATGTTGATATATCTGTTTCGATTTAACAGTCATATTGATATAGAACTAGGTTTTATTATATCAATATAAATTTCCTTATTGCAAAATGAGGGAGCTCCTCATTTCACTATAAGGAAATGTGGTGTGAATCTACCCTTCTTTAAATCAAAATAACCAGTGTTATTTCAATTTAAAGACTGTGTATGGACATACCCTCTCTGTCTTCTAAGTACTGACCACAATGCTGTCTTGTTTCTACATGCTTCACAGCTTTATTAATTGTTATGTTAAAATGTTTGTTGTGGCTGCTCTTAATGTTGTGTAAAGAAAGGGGTGGTCTGTCAGCTTTGAATTTGCTCCCTTTCAGTGTCCCTTTTTGCTCATACTATGAGATAGAGAGAATAGAAAGTCACTGAGCTACATTCTGACCGCTAATTGTTTCATATACCTAGATTCTTTCCCCTCTTATCTATCACACATCTAAGATAAATAACTCCACTCCTAACATTTTGTATAAGAACTGTTCAACAGGTATAAATTTTACAGATCATTTTATATTATATGCAAAAATATTTGCTTTCATTTCTTTTATATGTTTCCTTTTAATATCAAGTGTTTCCATCCCTCATAATCTTTAAAAATATTTAGAAATGTTATTCCACATATAACAGGGCATGTATAATTGCATAGATAATAATTGCTAAGTGTAGCAAAGTTATCAGATTTTAGGACTCAGTGTTTCGATGCAGAGATATTCTACTGACAATCAGACCACATGGGTGTGTTTGGCTCTAATTCAGAGTTCTGCTTAGAGTACTGCTCACATCCATTCCCATGTAGGTGTTTACATGCTGTAGCACATGGTTGCCCAGAAGCTTTTTGCCCTAGACCGTCCCTGTAGGGTCAGTGGCCAATGTCACCTCTGACCTGCACACCTGTGCAGTATATAGGTGGCCCTGACACTACCCCTCCCTTCAGTTCCTTCTTCCCACCCATTGCGACAGTCCTCGAACTGCTCGCTCTCACAAGTTTGCAAGCACTTGTCCATTTCTTCAGCTTCTACTTCTGTTCTTCAACTCTGGAATCCCTTTTCATACCTATACTGCCTCCTGGCTCAGACTGCACCAGAGAAACCATCTCTCCCTCATGTCCTGGAGGCAACATGGCATGGCACGGACTTGGACATGCCTGGCTTCAAGCCCAGTGCCACATGCAGAAAAGCTTTCTTGAACAGTAGCCCCCAAAAGAAATGCTTGAAATGCCTTGGGGAGGGCCACTGGCCTGACAAGTGTCAAATTTGCTGGTCATTCAAGCCAAGAACACCGAAGGAGCAAGAAAATTGTCGCATTCCATGGCCCTGGACGAGGCCCTGCACCCAGCTTTGATGCCAAGTGCCACACAGCCAGCAAAGCCAACTCTGGCACGGACAGCGTACTCCACACCAGCTCCGCCTTGGCTCTGGTCCCCATCTGGGAAGCCAAAGAAGTACTGTACAGTGTCTGAGTCTGCACCAAGGGCGTGCCCACAAAAGGACAAACCCCAGCACTGATGCAGGTCAGGATCCCTGGCGCAGGAGTGAGAGGACCCACAAACCTCAGCATAGAAACCACAAATGTTGGTGGCTCCATCCACGGCCAAGGTCTTAGAGGTAGCCAGGGCCTCGACAGCCTACTCCTGCAACTCCCCACTGGGGAAGGCCTCCACAACCTCCTTCACCATGGGTGCCATCATCCCTGATAAGCTGTGTGGACAGCGGAGGCCACACTTAGTAGAAGAGAAAAAGTTTATTAGAAAACTATACACAGCTGCAGACCCTGGGACCAAAACAATGCCCAAGAGCCCCTAACAGAGGGTGGAGTTACCTTATATAGGCAATATATTATCATAATACATTCATGCATATATCACATAGTGTGACTCGGGTTTTCTCCAATCCCGCAACGATTGTACCATCTTTCCATGATAGGAAGATGCTCTTCTTTCCTTATATGGGGGTCTGCTGCCTGGCTGTTTTCCTAAGTTTCAGTTCCTGCCTTTGTCTCTTTCTCATGCTAATTCACCCCACTCTCCAGCCCAGCAAAGTATGTGATTCCTTGCTCTAGCTGAAATGGAGTCTGCCAGTTACAAAATGGAGAAAGCCAGTTGTTATACTTAGTTTCTCCCACAGCCAATACAGGGATACTCAGAACAGCCGCTCACCCCTAAGGCCATTCACCCCCTTGGGCTTGTGGTCAGAGACAGGGGACTGCAGGGCTTGTCTGCAGTTCTCACCAGAGGTATCATACTTGGAACACTCTCTGGCACCCTCTCAGAAATAGTGGCACACCAGATTGAGATCCTGCTCATTGGGAGACTCTGACACTTGGCATTGATGCCGTCCTTCACTGATGTCCCCTCAGCTGCCATTGGCCTCAACACTTCCAGCAGAAAAGCACAGGAACTTACATTCACCATCACCTTCCCAGCACAGAGATACTCGGGCATCACCCTCTCCTGCACTGATGTGTTGCTCCCCGCATGGGACATCTCCAGTACCAATGCACAAGAGAGGATGCTCCCAGTGCACTGACTGGTACAGGACAACCGGCCACTCTCTAGCATAGGGAAGAAAGCCATCCCTGGCACAACAGACCTTCAAGGACTGGTCAACACAGTGGGCAGACTGGGAATCATGGGACTCACCCCAAATGGACCCGACCTCCTGGGTTCTCAAGACATGCTACTTCGGAGGTGTGTTTGGATCCAGAAGCATCAGACGAGGACTTGAATTCAAGGGAAGGTCCCTTGGGTTCATGGAGTAATGACTCCTGGGTTATGTTCTCTTCTTCCCCTGATGAGATGGCTTACCAAAGGTCCCTGTCCTTTAGAGAAGACCCAAGGGTGCATCAAGAATTACGAAAGTGCCTGGCAACAAACCTTGACTTGCCTATCAAGGTACTCAGGAAGGACTTTGACCCCCTCTTTGATGTGGGTGATGCTGCCACTCCAGCTAGAGTGGTGGTCCCAGTACATGAGGGGGTGCTAAAGATTGCCCATACCCGATGACAGACACCATCATTGGGTTCCCCAGTCTCAAAAGGGATGAAAAGGAAATACAACATCCTTGCAGACAAATTCAGCTCCTTTTCACTCACACTACCCCTGGGTCACTGGGGGTGGATGCAGTGAACCAGCATGAGAGAAAGGGACAACCTGCCGCAACCCCCAAAAATAAAGAAGCTAAGAAACTAGATCGTTTCAGGAGAAAGATTTATTCCACTACAGCATTGCAACTACGCATTACCAATCAGCAAGCCCTTGTTGGCAGATATGTTTTTAATTTATGGAAGTCAGTGCAGAGGTTTTGGGATCTCATTTCTTCCAACCATGCAGTGGACTATAACGCTTTAGTCGAGGAAGGACTGTTGACAGCACTTGAGACACTGTCCTCATGGGATGCCAAAGACACAGCTAGCAGGGGCATTCCCTCAGCAATTGCCATGCATCCAGCTGCAGGGCTACAGGGATCAGGATTATCCCTTCAAATGTGACAGTCCATTTAGGACCTCCCTTTCGATGGTCCATCACTGTTTGCTGAGCTGACTGATTCAAAGTTCCACGGCATGAAGGACTCCTGAGCAACACTCCACTCTCTACGGATGTACACCCCTCAGACGGCCAGATGGTCTTTTCAGGAACAACAATCACAGCCTCAACACCAACAGCAGCAACAGCAGCAGCAGGGTCCATGTCACAGACCCTTCCAGTCATCCCATTGCCCCTACAGAGGCGGGGACAGGGACAGAGTTAGAGGTGGAAGAGGAGCAAGGGCACAGGCTCCCACTGGTGCCAGGGAAATTACGGTTGCCCCGTGTCCCAGAGGCAGAGGTTTTGACCACTCACTCTAGGGCCACCAACTATGCCAAAACCAGCTGCCTTTGCTGTTTCAAAATGGACTGGCCCTCTTCCGACTCTGATAGTCCAAGATAACATTGGACTGATGCATATTAGATATGGTGTCAAACGGTTACACCATCCAGTTCAGGGCCAAGCCTTCCAAAAGAAAACAATGCCCTCACTACCAAATCAAGGACCCCTCCTATGAGGCTCTTCTGGAGCTGGAATGCCACAAGCTCCTAGACCTGGGAGCAATAGAGAGAGGACCCACAAGAGAAAGAGGGACGGGTTTCTTCTCAAGGTAATTCTTGGTCACAAAGACAAATGGGGGCCTCAGACCCATATTGGACCTAAGAGCCTTGAACAAGTTCATACAGAACAGAAAGTTTAGAATGGTTTCCCTATCTCAGATTGTTCCTTCCTTAAGTCTGGGGGACTGGTTTGTGGCCCTTAGTTTAAAAGACACTTATGTTCACATTTTGATTAGGCTTCACCATAAGGGGAGCACACTTCCAATTCCCTGCCCTTTGGCTCTCACTGGCCCCAAGGGTTTTTCACAAAATGCATAGCAGCACTAGTGGCGCACTTGAGGAGGCTAGGGTTCAGGATATTTCCATACCTGGATGACTGGCTAACACGGGGGAGGTCCAAGACCCAGGTCCCACACAGAGTCCAATCTGCTCTAAGACTGCAACAGACTAGGCCTCCTCATAAGCCTAGAAAAGTCAAAACTCATTCCAACAAGGAGAATAGAGTTCATAGGGGTACACCAAGACTCAGTAAGGGCAATGGATTCACTACCCCATCCAGGTTTCAGTCCATGTCTACCATCATTTCAGAACTGCACCACGCCCCCACCACAACAGCGAGGTTATGCCTACAGCTGCTAGGTCACATGGCCGCCTCCACCTACGTGATAAGGATGGCATGCCTCCATATAAGACCACTACAGTCTTGGCTGGCATCTGTCTTTTACCCCCAATACCATCCACTGAATCAGGTAGTCACCATACCAGGGGAGGTCCTGAACGCCCTGATGATATGGCAGGACCCAGACTTTGCATGCAGGGGTCTCCCAATCGAGTTGCAGAACTCCTCACTTACCTTGATCACAGATGCATCAGACCTAGGCTGGGAAGCACCCATAATGGGAAGAATTTCCACCCAGGGAACCTGGCCACAGGCCAACAGCCCTCTACACATAAATGTGAAGGAGCTGAGTGCAATACACGTGGCCTGCAGGGTCTTCTTGAATATAATAAAAGGGAAAACAGTACAGGTCCTAACAGATAACAAAGCAGCTATGTTCTACATCAATTGTCAAGAAGGATCTTGCTCACCCACGCTATGCATGGGAAGCTCCGGGCTTTGGGAGCTGGCCCTAAAACATAACTTCCACCTAATAGCTGCTCACCTACCAGGGGTGAGCAACCATCAAGCAGACAAACTCAGCAGACAATGCCTGCCCCAACATGAGTGGTCTCTACACCCAGAGATGATGAGCCAGCTCTTTGGGAGGTAGTGCTTCCCCACATAGATCCCTTTTCAGCATGAGAAACTGCAAATGCAACCTTTTCTGATCACTGAGAAGCAGGGAGAGGTGCTTTCTATTGGATGCCCTTCTTATAAACTGGGAAGGCCCACTATTCTATGCCTGTACCTCTCTCCCCCTAATTCATATGGTCCTGTTAAAAATCAAGAGAAATGAGGCAGATGTGATCTTAATAGCCCCAGCTGGACCACGCCAGCTGTGGTACAGCGCCCACCTCAACCTATCGGTGGCCCGGCCCATAACACTCCCTCTCAGAGCAGACCTACTCATGCAGGACTCTGCGCGCCTGTGACACATGGACCTGAAATCACTACACTTAACAGACTGGAGGCTGTATGGCTGAGTCCTGATGAGCAAATCTGCTCCAATATGGTCCAACAGGTTCTGATTGAGAGCAGAAAACCCTCTACATGGACCACCTACAGGGCAAAGTGGAGGCAGTTCTCCATCCAGGCTGCCAATAGAGGGGCATCCCCAAGGTCCAACCCAATCCACACCATGCTTGATTACCTTCTAGAATTGAAGGAAAAGGGACTGAAGCTTCCGTCCCTCAAGGTATACCTGGCAGCTATCTCAGCTTTCTGTAACTCCTTCGATGGGGTGACCCCCTTTTCTTACCCCATGACAAGGTTCTTCAAAGGATTAGAGAGACTCAACCCCTAGGCCACAGACTCTGTTCCTCAATAGGACTTAAACCTGGTCCTAGAGAGGCTCACAAGTCCTCCCTACGAGCCCATAGACTCATGCACTCCACTGGTCTTATCATGCAAGGTGGCATTTCTGGTGCCTATCATGTCAGCAAAAAGGGTGTCTGAATTAAGAGCCCTCTTCTCAGACCCCCAATATATGGTGTTCCATGCTGACAAAGTGCAACCCCATCCTCACCTGGCCTTCTTACCCAAGGTGGTGTCACCCTTCCACATAAATCAGGATATCTGTCTCCCATTACACAATTGTCCAGCAAGCAAGAGATGATGCTGACCTGGGCTGAGCCATTCTACGAGTGGGTAAACCTTATCTCTGCTCACCATCCTAAGTATGGTTTGCAAGTCACCTACATGGGAATGGATGTGAGCAGTACTCAAAGAACAGAAGGTTACTTACTGGTAAGCGTCCTTCTTCAAGATGGGCTGCTCACATCCATTCCATACCCTCCCTCCATCCCCGCTTTTTGTAGTCAGTGGAAAGAAGGGACTGAAGAGGGAGTAGGGTCAGGGCCACCTATATACTGCACAGGTGTGCACATCATAGTGGGCATTGGCCAGTGACCCTACAGGGACAGGCTAAGGCAAAAAGTTTCCTGGCAACCGTGCACTGCAGCACATGGATACCTACATGGGAATGGATGTGAGCAGCCTATGTCAAAGAAGGACTCTTACAGGTGAGTAACCTTCCAATATAAAATGCTGTGGGGTTCTGTTCAGGAGAAGAGGGTGAGAATGAGGAGCCAGAAGAGCAGCTGAGAAAACCCTTTTGTCTTTGCAAGCACACGCCTGGCTGAAGGGCTTTTACTTTATTTAATAATAAAGCCAGGTCCCATTGAAAGGAGTGAGAGGTTGAATAATATTCTGTTTAATGTGTGTATTATGCAGACACAGGAACAGAGGGGGAAATCTCCATTAACACCATGCATGGTTTTAAATAACTAGTCCCATTGCAAAAGCTGAAAAGTTAATATAAAAGAGAGAAATGTAATATTCACAAGTCACAAGTTGCCTTTAGAGGAGAGCTCTTGAAGAGCTTCTATGCCATAGGCAGTTATGGTAATAATAATCTAACACAACGACAGTAATGGAACCTACACAGAAAGCTAAAGTGACATGTGACCAATTGATATATAAAAAAAGCAAAGCTTGAAGCTAATCAAGAAAGGCCAGAAAAATGAATGAATCAGAAGACAGATTTAAATCCCATAAACATTTTCTATAGAAGTTGATCTGCCGAGGAAACAATCCTCAGAGGAGCTGCACCCCAGGCACTGGCTTGAGACTAAATAATGAGCACATTTAGTCAATGAAACAAGAAAAGGCAAGATTCCCCCAAGAGAAGAGACAGGAAATCTATTCCTTCTCAACAAAATGATAAATAACAGACCATTAATGTCCCAGTGGAAAATACCATAGAAAGGTCATAATGCAGTAGCATATTCCTAGCTTTCCACTAACTGGTTTAAAGAAAAAAAAAAGGCAAGAAACCTTGGCCAAAACTAGAGGAAACTGTTAAAGTTAGAAAGAAAATAAATTTAGAATTTATATTACAAGATTTTACAATAACCATTGCCTTCTTGATACAGCAGTAATTTAGAACTCAATTGATTCTAGACAGTACTGGGCACCCCTGCAGAAAGCGTTCAGCCCTTCATGTGACTGAGTCCTTCTTAATGTTCTCTGTGGCCTGGTACTGTCTACACTTAAAATTTATGTCCACCTAGCTATGTGTCTCAAGACAGTGAAAAATTTCACTCGTTTCATGATATAGTTAGGTTGCTTTAAACCCACCACTGTAGATGCAGTGAAGTCAAGGGATGAATTTATCCACTGACCTAGGCACCACCTCTTAAGGAGGTGGATTTACGACAGCAATAGAAAAACACCTTCTCTCACTATACAAGTGTCTACATTACAGCAACATAGCTGCAGTGCTGCAATTTTCTGCCATGATAGCACTTATAGTGTCGACATACTCCAAAGCCAACATTCTCATCAGGAATTTACTAAAATTAGATTAAAAATGGCTAATCCAACCTCCTCTATTAACCAGGGGTGAACAGGGTTTATGCAGGTCTTCTGGCTTTAACCTTACTGGAGGAAATGCTGGTAAGTCATGCTCAGTGTAGAACTCATAGTTGTGGATTCTGAAGGGAAAAAAGAAATGTCATTGTTGGGGTGAGCGAAGTCGGCAGAAGGAGTTTAATTTTCAGCTAAGTACAGCAGTAATTACTACAGCCACAGCACTGTGAAGTTGACCCCATAAATGCCTTGGTAACATTGTTCACTACATTATCTTTGACAGTATTAGAAAGAAGCCACGGTAATTGGCATGGAATAATGAATTCAAGGAGCTTTCTGGCCCCTCACTGCACCAGCTGTAACCCTAATGAGACTGACATTTTTTCAGTTTTGTGAACTCCATAATACATTAACTCAACATGTCAAGTTTTTGCATAATATCCTTATGAAGTGTCTACTAAAAAAATTTACTTAAATTCACCTAGCTCCCAAATCTCAGGCAAAACAGATATCCTGTTACATACCAAATACTTTCCCAGGATATATTTGAAGCTACACAGCTTAGGTGCATAAGAGGCAGTTGTTTCAAGAGAAATCTAGCTGAGAATCAGTAAGCAAATATGAAGAAATCTGTCATTCACAATGAACATATTGACATTCTTTTTATTGTCACCAGTTAGCACTGTTGGATTTTATTACTTTTTATTTTCAAATCTTTACCAAAGAAATTTGAAAAATATAAAATTAAAAATCATCTGGTCACTGAGAACATGTGTATCCCATTAAAACCATATATTCTTGTAGAATATCTTAGAAGTTAAGAATCACAGAAAGATATCTGTTCAGTAGGAGTAAAGTATCATATTCAACTTTAGACAGGCCCACTTCTTCCAGTCCCCTTACTGCTCCAGTCCGAAGGTACTCTTTTGACAGTCTCTCCTTAGATTTTTTTCAGTAGCCTTCCATTGGCTGCTGATGAGTATCATAAGTAAAAGCGAAATTGATCACCACCATATCATTTTAACAGACCACTGAAAGAAACTAGATTACGGGACATGCATTTAAATCAGGGGTAGGCAACCCCCAGCATGTGTGCCGACAGTGGCACCTGAAGCCATTCAGAGTGGCATGTGGCACCCTCTGTCCTGCCACCGAAAGGCACTCTAGGCAGCTTCATTCAGGTGCAGCTGGGACACTGGGGGTTCTCCCATGCCTGTGCCTCCATGTGACGCAGAAAAAAGCTGCCCAGAGTGGCTCCTCTCTGTGGTGTGATTTTTCCCAAAGGAACCATTCTGGCCATGACCACTGCTGAATTTTTGGGCACCACCACATTTTTTTCAGCAGAGAGGGCCACCGGCACCAGCTGAGGATTGGGGAGGAGGGACAGGCACAGGGGTCAGCAGAGGTTGCCAACCCCTGATTTAAGTGGTACTGATGATATAAAAGACAGCAGCAGCCCAGTTGCTTATGTAAGATGTGGCTGTCCAGGAAATGATGGTGCACATTGAAACTTGAAATCTAAATATGTAATTCCCATAGAAAGATGGTCTCTAAGGGTGGAGTTATTTTCTTTAACAGTAAGCCCTATTCTAAATTTGAGCTGGTTTTCAGTGGCAGTTGACCAGCATTTACACAAGGCACGTAAAATGTCCTGCATAAATGCCGGCGGCTTTCTTAGCTGCTGGAACACACTCAAGAAAGCTGACCACAAACACCTCATGGTCAGATTTTCTGTACACCTCCTAGCCCCCAGGACTTACAGAGCTGACTTCTGGATGTGCAGCAGTGAGTTCAGGTTCATTGCTAAGTGCTCACAGAATGCTGGGCTGATGGAGGCAAAATTGCCACCGTCAGTATAGACATAGCCTAACTGTGGGCTACATCTCACCTTTTCGCCCTTAATGCCAAAGAGCACAGAAGGCTATACACCCAATTTTTACATCCAAAATTAATTCTGTTTCCCAGACAAAACCAAGTAAAAAACCGATTGCATGGGATCCCCGTTTCTGGAAGACGTTGCAGGAATTTGCTCACCAACAGCTTCTCAGTGACTTTCTTACAAAAAATGGAATTTAGGAGCTGGCAAATAGCTAGGTAAATTATGAACGTGGAGTGATGATTTCCTGAAAAAGCATGCCAGTGGGTATTCAGAAGCTTGACTTCAATTTTATTTACATAAGGCTCTTATGGAGATGCTATTAATCCTTGTTAACAGTTAGCTACATATTCTCTGTGGATTTTATCAACCTATAAAGGGGCATAGTTTCAGCTTGTTCTTGAGCAGACCCAGCACAGTTTACTTATGACCTGTCTCTGCAGTCAGATGAAACTGAGACAATACAGTAGAATTTCTTCTTTCTACTCGGACACTGCTGAGCTTCCCTATTTCTTTTAATTAGTTGTAGTCAGTTTCCTTGTTAGACAGTAGAAAGAGTCAGAGAAATAGATCCAGCTAAGACCCTTCTTCAAAGGCTAATTCCTGAGGAGTAGAGTGTTACAACACAAAAGTGGAATGGAGTCAAAACCAGAAAATTATAAGAAAAGTTCTTATAGTAGGAAAGAACAATTGTCCCCTGGACAGGAGGCAGCAGGTTGCCAGCATTCCCCCTGCTGGCCTGAGAAGACTCTGCCCAAAAGCCCAGCCCAGAACCACAGAGATGGGCCAAGGAAAAGGGAGGACTACATAAGGGGACAGACCAGCCAGTCAAGGGGGAGACAGAGGAGGAGATGCCAGCTGGATCTAGCAGATCTCCCTCCCTGGGAGAGCCAAGGAGGTGACTGCTGGTGGGACTTTCCTCTATATTCACCTCCCCCAGGCGAGGACCTAGAAAAGCTTCTATCGGCAGAGAACTTGAATGAGGGAAACAAGCCAGACGCCCATGAGGACTAGAGAAACTTCCCTCTGTGGAGAAAGCTGACGAGCAGGCAGCACCAAACCCCTGTGATCTGGAGGAGCTGCCGCTGGCAGACAAACCTGAGGAGTTACCCACCCTGCCACCAGTCGATAGTGAGGGCCTTACTGGGATTTCCTGGGGCACATAGCAGGAGGAACTGGAACACGGCAAGCTACAGGTAACCCAAAGGGAGAACAGGAGGAAATAGCCCAGGGGCAGCAGGTGAATACCCAGCTGCTTGTTGAGGGTCACTGTTTTGGCCAGAGCCTACTGACAAGGTGGCACTCTCTTGCCACTGCTAGGGCCCTGGGCTGGAACACAGTGGAGTGGGTGGGACTGCGTTCCCCTCCCAACCCCAACTGTGCTCAGCCCTACCCTTCCTGAGTAGTTGAAGGCTATAGAATTTGATACTGTGCTCTGCCTTACCCTGCCTGAGGGGTTGAACTCCCTAGACTTTGCTACGGTGCTCTGCCTTACCCTGCCCAAAGGGTTGAAGGCCATAGACTTTGGGGCTCTGCCTCACCCTACTAGAGGGTTAGAAGACCATGAAACAAGGGGTGGGTTCTGCTAGGCTGGTAGCGGACTGAGCAAACCCATACCATGCTGCGGCTTGGCTGAAGATGAGCTGATTACTGTCCCCCAGGTCAGAGCTCCCACCCAGTCTTATTGGTACTCAGTGTGAAGTTTTCCCTTATGGAATTTATTCAATCTTTTTTGTCATATAGACTTTCACTGAAATACCTGTGTGAATGGAAAAGCTAAAGCTAACCTTTTTATCTCCTGTTCATTGCCGGGCAGTTAATGCTCCTACTTTACGGTGCTAAAACACTGGAGCCACAATTACACCATATGATGCTTAATTACAACAAACTAACAATTTTTTTCAGGCATAAACTCCTGTGGACTGCAACCCACAAAAGGTTATTATCGTGGGGTATGCCGCTCTAGTGCCCCCCGGGTGGGCAAATACAAAGAGGGAACAATTAGCAGGTAGGGTACCCTCGCAACACCCTTTAATCTAGTGCACCAAGGTAGTACAGCCTAGCGGTTAGGTCTGTGCAAATTGCTAGTGTAGTGATAGGCTTGTAGAAGGTTGTGAATTTAGAGACACTCCTTAGCATGGGCCAGTGTTGTGTAAATTTAGAGATGTGCCCCAGAGACGATTGAACATGGCTGCTCCGAGGTACACACCTGGATACCTGTCTGTATGATTAAAGTTCTATTCCTTACTCATTCAGTAGTATTGTGACCCCCCTGTGTTTTTAAGGAGCATGGTTTCTTTAAATCTTTGCCCTGTGGGAGAGGGACTAAGGTGTGGAGCTGAGGAGGGGGGCTGGAGCTGGAGGCCCTGGGAAGGAAGGCTGGAGCTGGAGGCCCTGGGAAGGAAGGGGAGCGAGAGGCCCAGCCAGAAGCCAGAGAAGACAAAGCGGCTGACCTGGGATGCCAGGCCAGCACCCACAGAAAGACACTGTGCTGGGGAGAGTCGCCCAAGGACAGAGTGGGATCCAGTGACTGGCCGTCTGGAGCTGTGGGGCCGTGAGTACAGCACCTGGAACTCAGGGGGGAGGTTGTAGTTAGTTAAGTGGGGAGGGTGTCACTCTGGGTTCGCAGAGAGCATCAGAAGAGGCATCACAGGGTTTTCTTTTGCTGGGAAAGTGCTGGCGCCAAAGACTAGGAGTTGCTGGACTGAACACTGGACTGGAACTGTGCTGGGGCTCCTGAACTGATGGTGCAGATACAGAGCTCACATCTGCCTCCAGCTTGCTGCATTGTTGGGCCTTACAGGGCCCTGTGTTAGCTGTTACTCTGTGTTACTGCTGCCCCATCTCCCCTGTTGGTTTCCCCTTTGCACCTCTGTAAATAAACCTTCTCCATTCCCATAATCCCTGCACTATCCCAGTGTGTGTGCGGTCACTCTGGGGGTTTGGAACAGGTATCCCTGGGGCAAAGGGGCTCTCCTTGCTGTGTCCCCACACACACCCTTCTTTGGCCAGAGCCGCCTGCAAGGCGGATTCTATCTGGCCACGTGGGTGTTACAGTATCATCTTTAATGAACCCTCAGGATCATTACATGGTGTCAGAAGATGGTGAATGAGTTTGGAAACTAAAAAGACTTGGAGGAAAATTCCTGCATTTGCACCTGAAAACAGCAAAACATCAAGGATCTCTGAAAACAAAGAAAGCCTTCAGCAAGTAAGTGTAAGCTCTAAACAT
>ML681994.1:51187863-51212243 GCA_007922195.1 Podocnemis expansa | reverse complement strand
GCTGTTTCGACAGGTAACGAGGTTTAAGTTATTTCGCAAAGACCACGGCCATTTCGAAAGAAGCAGTTTGCTTCTTTTGAAATGGCCATGCGTCGTGTGGCCATGGCACTCCTTATTTCGAAACAACCTCTGTTGTTTCAAAATAAGGAGTGTGTGTGGACATACCCACTGAGTTTGAGGAATATTGCTTGCCAAAAATGAATGTGACTTTTGAGAGGTATAGATTTTTTACATGCATGCAAAAACCGGATAAAACCATAGACCAAGATGTTACAGTATTAAGGAAACTCGGTATAAAGCTGTAACTTTGGTGGCTTGGCAGAGTCTCTGATCAAAGACAGACTCATTTGTGGCATTGCAGACAATGTGTTAAGAGAAAGACTGCTCAGAGAGAGAGATCTCTTTGAATGAAACCGTTCAAATATGTAGGGCCACTGAAATGGTAAAAACACAAGTAGAAGAGCTGAATTCACCAAAAGGGACAGTGCATGCACTTAGACAAACAGCATGTAGCCAGAGTGGTTCAAATCGCAATGTGGAACCAACCCCTGCAATCAGGAAGACTGAGTCCAGACAGTCTTGTGGCAAGTGTGGATCATGGCATGGTCTCAAACAGTGTTTTGCCTATGGGAAACTCTGTCATAACTGTGGGAAACTTAATCATTTTGCAAACTGCTGCGGATCCCAAAGGTGCACAAATCAAGTGCATTTAGATACTGACAGTGAGACTGAGGAGTGCTTTGTAGATGTACTGGGATCAAGCAAACCTAATGAGAGGGACTGGATACTGCCTCTGTCAGTGAATGGAACAGTCATTCCACTGAAACTAGACACAGGAGCTCAGGTTAACATTCTGTCTGCACGAGATTACGAGAGACTGAGAATAAGACTCAAGCTGGGACCAATAAACATTAAAGTAACTGGGTATTCTGGAACAAAATACCTGTGCAGGGATGCTGCTTAACTAGTGTTAACCATAAGAACACCATGTACAGGCTGCCTTTCATTGTAGTACCACAGGAGGTGACACCAGTTTTGGGCCTAGCCGCCTGTGAGAAACTGAATCTGGTAAAAAGCGTGTTCTCACTACAAGATAGGGCTCCATCTGGCTATGAGGCACTCCTTGCAGAATATCAGGACGTGTTTCAGGGATTGGGTTGCTTGCAAAGTGAACAAACAATCCACATAAACAAGCAGATCCCTCCAGGTATTCATCTATGTAGAAAGGTGCCATTTGCACTCCATGATAAACTCAAGGCTGAGCTTGAAAGGATGGAAGCAATGCAAATAATGCAAAATATAGAGGAGTTAACAGAATGGGTGAGCTCCCTAGTCATAATGCAAAAAAGTAATGGCCAGCTACACACATGCTTAGATCCTAGAGACCTCAACAGAGCTATACAAAGAGAACATTTCAAACTACCAACTAGAGAAGAGATTATGGCTCAGTTTGTAAATGCTCAATATTTCAGTAAATTGTATGTATCCTCTGGATTTTGGCAGCTAAAATTAACAGAGGAAAGCTCAAAATTATGTACATTTAATACTCCTTTCAGAAGATACAGATTTTTATGCTTACCCTTCGGTATAGCTTCAGCACCAGAGTTGTATCACAAAACTGTACACATGATCTATGAACATATTAGCGGTGTGGACACATCCATGGATAACATCATCATCTGGGGCTCTACAAAAGAGGAGCATGATCATCGGCTTCAGCAAGTGTTGGATGCAACTAGAGCCGCAAACCTCAAACTAAATAAGGACAAATGTGTGTTAGGAGTTAGAGAACTGACTTTTATAGGGGACATTGTTTCCCATGAAGGTGTAAAACTGGATAAGAGGAAGATTTCAGCCATTGAAATGATGCTACATCCACAGTCAAAGAAAGCTGTCCAACAGTTCCTGGGAATGCTTAACTATCTTGGAAAATTCATACCCATTCTTTCTGCCAAGGCGGCACCATTGAGACAACTCCTACAGGACAAAAATGAATAGTGCTGGGATGCTGCACAGGAGGAATCATGGAGAAGTTTGAAACAAGACTTGATACAGGAACCAGTACTGAAATTTTTTGCTCCAGAGAAGCCCATTAAAATTTCAGCAGATGCATCACAGGCTGGGTTGGGTGCCATGATTTTACAAAAACATGAAGATTGTTGGCAACCTGTGGCATATGCATCCAAATCATTGACTGATGCAGAGACTAGATATGCACAGATTGAGAAGGAGCTTTTAGGAATGTTGTTTGCCTGTGAGAGATTCAATCAGTATATTTATGGACAGAGAGTGGAAGTTGAAACAGATCACAAGCCCTTGATTGCATTATTTAACAAATCACTAAATGACTGTACCTTAAGGATTCAAAGAATGATGATCAAATTGCAGAAATACAATTTATTGGTGACCTACACACTGGGCAAATTTATGTTCACAGCAGATGCACTTTCCAGAGCAGTAGCACCCATGGTACCTGAGAAAACGCTGGAAACAGAAGTGCAAGCCTATGTAGATATGATTGTGAGTGCAAATCCCATAACTAACAGAAGATTGCAACACATAAGAGAAGAGACTGAGAAAGATGAATCATTGGGACTCCTCAAAGAAGTGATAATTAAGGATGGCCTGCAATAATAAGCAGTTGCTCTCTAAGTATAAGAGACTATTGGAACTGCAGACATGAACTGACTGTAGTAGATAGGGTGATTTTCAAAGGTGGTAAGGTTGTAATTCCACGGAGCCTCCGAAAAGAAATGTTACAGAAGATTCTTGAAGGTTACTTAGGAATTGAGATGTGCAAAGAACAAGCATGAGAAGTCATGTATTGGCCACAGATCAATCATGACATTACCAATGTAGTAAAAAACTGTTTTTCATGCTTGAAATACAGGCCCTGCAAACAGGCAGAGACACTGAGACCCCATCCTGTTCCACAGAGACCTTATGAGAAGGTGGATGTGGATTTATTTACCTGGCATTCCAAGGATTACTTAACACTCTTTATATCCAGAAATTTGCACACTGAACAGTACTAATAGTAATTCAGTGATCACTGGCATGAAAGGAATTTTCTCCAGACATGGAATTCCTGATGAGGTCTTCAGCGACAATGGACCACAATTTTCAAGTGCAGAATTCAGGCAATTTGCCTCAGATTGAGATTTTCATCATGAAGCCTCCAGTCTAAATCATCCCCAGTCAAATGGACTGGTGAAAAGGTCGATACAGACAGTAAAGAACCTGAAGAAAAAGACTTTTGAAAATGGAAGTGATCTATATACAGCATTGCTGGTCTACAGAACTACACCCCTGGAGAATGGCTTTTCTCCAGCTCAGTTGTTAATGGGAAGAAGAATCAGATCTAATTTACCCATTACTGATAAATTATTGCAATCTCAGAACAATGCTAACGTTCGGAAGATGAAAGAAAATGAGAAGTGGAAGCAGAAATATTATTTTGATAGAAGGGCTCATGATCTTCCATTCCTTAACCCAGGCGATAGAGTGTGCCTGAGGAATCACTCCTCTAATACCTGGGGACAAAGAGGTACTATTAAAAACAGCTGCATCCACAGTCTTACGTGGTCCACACAGATCAAGGGGACACATTTCGAGGTAATCGACGGGATCTACGACTTATTCCAGAAAGTTCCAACACTATGGAAGTTGAGGTAGTTTCTGGCATGCCTCCCCTGACTGATCTGATATCTTCAACACATGGTAATGAAACCATCAGGGAACAAGAGAACTCAGACCTGAATGAAGGACCAATACTGAGAAGATCTAGTCGAGTCATCAAACATCCAGAAAGACTCATAGAGACTTGCTAGGATATGTAAGGGAAGTGGGTGGTAAAGACTCACTTGAAAGTGATGTGCTAGTAACCTCTCCTCTCTAGGTAGTTCAGATCCTGGGTTTATGGACTGTTCTTCTGCATGCTTTTTTTTAGATAGCTGTCATGTGTTAGATGTTAGTGCATGCATTATTAGCTAGCTTTTATATGTATCTAACTGTTTACTTCTTTTCCTTCGGGGGGGGAAGATGTAGTGACATGATTGTAGAAGGTTGTGAATTTAGAGACACTCCCTAGCATGGACCAGTGTTGTGTAAATTGGGAGATGTGCTCCAGAGAACATCGAATATGGCAGGTCTCAGGTACACACCTGGATACCTGTCTGCTTGATTAAAGTTCTATTCCTTACTCATTCAGTAGTATCATCTTTAATGAACCCTCAAGATCATTACACCTAGGTTCAGGGCAGCATGGCCGATTGGCCAGAGTCAGTACCAGGCCCTCAGGTACAGTGCAGTTTGGCTGACCAGCCCGAGTCCGTACAAGGCCCTCAGGTGCAGGGCATCATGGTCTAGTATCCAGAAAGTCAATACAAAAGTCTATGAGCAGACCTCTGGTCAGGACGGTGCGGCCTCGCAGCCACAGAGTCAATAGAATAATCTATGATGGGGAACAGTGCCCAGGTAGGGGGGCTCAGGCTCTCCTGCTCCACTGAGCCCCAGCCTAGGGCTCCATGAGTGCCGGGGGTAGTGTCCCAAGTCAGCAGAGATATACCGACACATATTGACTGGGTTTTCACTACACTCCAACTCACCCTCCAGGACCCATGGGCTATTTCCTATATGGGCTGGGTGAAGTCCCCGTTGAGCACTGGACCATGGCTTTCTCCATCCTGAGAGAGCTTTCATCAGCTTTTTCACAGGTCCTGGGCCTCAGCCATGAAGCGCTCCTTGCGGGGTTACTGCTCTGTAGAATCCCCTCTTTCTGCTGAGTCTCCCAGGGGATGGCGCTGATATAGATCTGGGGCAAGAGCTTCCAGCAGAT
This sequence comes from Podocnemis expansa, assembly GCA_007922195.1. Taxonomy (NCBI): domain Eukaryota; kingdom Metazoa; phylum Chordata; order Testudines; family Podocnemididae; genus Podocnemis; species Podocnemis expansa. Next base: position 51,207,406 of record ML681994.1, on the reverse strand, counting down.
GTCCTTCTTCTAGGCTGGCCAGCCCAGACTGAACTAAGTTGCTTCCTTTTATACTGGAGCAGCAGTGTGAGCATGCCCAGCAGAGTCTAGGGGGCAGGGCTTCCAACACCCATTGTTTGTGCTGGGCTTTTAAAGTGTGGGGTGAGGCAATCCCATCACAGTTATGCCCCATTTGTTAGTCTTTAAGATGCCATGGCAAGATGCTCATTGTTTAAGTAGTTTGTTACATTTCAAGTGTTTGTTATAATTGCTTGTGTAGTTTTTCTCTTCAGATTTTTCATTTCCTTGTCTTTGTCTTTTTGTTACAAAGTGATCTTTGTTAGTCTAGAATAATAACAATATTAATAGTCATACTCTGGATGGTGAATGGTTTTTGGATGGTCAATTGATTTAAATTTATTCACCAACTATTATGATAGGGATTGTACAAACAAAAAATAGAGTCTGCCTGAAAAATTCACTTCTAAACCTATATTACACTTTTAACACATCAAGTTTTGAGCTCTTCAGTGACTCAGCCAGATGTTATGGGTTTATTAGAAGAGACAGTGTTTAAGACTCTGTGGCTTGTGATGTGCAGGTGACTAGATAATCACTATGTTCCCTTCTGGCCTTAAAATCTCTGAGAACATACAAAAGTGCATTTAAAGTTTAAAAATTTTAACTGATATGTTTCACTTCCAAGTGGAATATATTCATGTTTTCAAGCACTTAATTTGCAAGTGCAACTTAAATGTCTATAAATGGTTGAATATTTTAGCCCTCTCACCATGGATTTTACTAACACAGCACCATTTTTTTGCAATTATATAAAACACAGTTAAGAATTATAATGCATGAATATATTGGAGAAGGATAATTTGTTTATCCAATAATGTAAAATAATCTGATTTGTTATATGAAATAAGTTTGAAAAAATATTAGGTATACTTATAAAGATTACATATTAGAGATAAGATAGGAAAATACACTACACGTTTTCCTGGGAGTAAAGTAACGACCTTGCAATGGTTACTTTAATATTTTTTGTACAAAGACTTGAAAATCTAAAATCATAAGTGCCCTATCCAAATTCCTTTAAAGACAGAGTTTATTGATTTCTGTTTTGAATTAGGTCTTAAATCCAGAACAAATTCACTGAAATTATTTTGAAGGGAGTGAAACTAGTATAAAGGAGTTTAGAACCTGGCCATTAGAGTTTTACTTTTATTTCTTCATATAGAACATACAGAGAAGTGATATGCACAGGCTATGTCTATCCTGCCCCAGATATTGCAAAATAGTTATTTCAAAATAACTATTTTGAATTTATTTGAAAATAATTATTTCAAAATAGCATTATTTCAAATTTTATGATTTCAAAATAGGAGTCTAGTGAAGACTTTCTATTTCAACGCAAGGTAGAAGTTCTTATTTTGAAATAGAAAGTCTTCACTGGACTTTCTATTTTGAAATAGGGAAAGGCAATGTAAAGTATAGGACTATTATTTTTTGGGGGGGGAGGGAAACCAATTCTGTGGCTTGGAATGAATTTTTTGAAATAGCTATTTTGACATAATCAATATTTTGAAATAAATTCAGGCTTTAGCATTTCAAAATAGCACTTTGTTATTTCAAAATACCGGCACGCTAATTTGAAAATACCAAAATGCCTGCATAGAGAAGCATAAAGTTTTTTTCGAAATAAGCCTTCTTATTTTGAGAAAACGTTGTAGTGTAGACATACCCATAGAGAAGCGGTAAATAGATCTGAAGTGCTATGTCAAAGCAAGGTTTATAAACAAATTTCAAAAGTAGGGAAATTTCTGCAAGAAGTAGAAAAGTTTTACCTACATTATTTCCTTCTGATTCCATTAGTTAATTTCTTCAGCTGCTTGCCATTTAATTATGTCCTTATTATTCTTGGTTTGGGGTAGTTACGGCCCATTAATATTTACAAGATGAGATGAGGTTTCCCGCTTATATTAGTAGTCTTTTTTCTGGAAGATAAGGAATGATAATAGGCCAGTCAGAACAATATTACATCAAGTTTATTACTGCCTAATCATCTCTATTTTTGTCTTCATTGTTGGTTATTATGATGCACCATGTCAGTTATATTATATAGCAAACAGATTTTTCTACTATATATATTTTTAGGAAAGTGACAGTTATTTTTTGTGTAACACTTAGGTTTTCAAATTATTTTTAGATTACTATTAAACAAGCAGTATGCACTAAAGACCTAATCTAAAACCCATTGAAGTCAGCAAATAGACTCCAATTGATTTCAGTGAGCTTTGGATAAGACTTTCTACCAGGGCCCAATCCTGCAGTCCTTACATTCAAACTCAGTGGGATATTTGCAGGAGATTTACTCACCTAAAGAGATAGTAATTAGAGGATCAGGCCCTCAAAAAATAAAGATGATCTCCACTTTTCTTCTCCTAATCTTGTTTTTCTTAATACCATAGGCTTTCTCTACACCTAAAATCTCAGTTTGGACTTGATTAGTCTGAACTAAGTAGTTCAAAAATTAGTTCAAACTAAGCACGCTTTTTTCAGTTTGAACTAAGTTTTAGTTTGAACTAGCTGAACTTATTTTAGTTCAAACTAACTTTTTAGTTCAAATTAAAAAAGCACAATTAATTTGAACTAAAAATTAGTTCAAATTTAAAAAATGTGCTTAGTTTGCACCAACAGCTAGTTCAAACTTATTTAGTTTGAACTAGCAGGTCTACATTGTGCTAGTAAATATGCAGATTAGTCTGAACTAAGTAGTTAACTCAAACTAACTGTTTGAACTAACTAGTTAGAACTAAGTTTTGCTTAATTCGAACTAATTTTTTTTTGTTCGAATTAGGCAAAGCCTAGTGTAGAGAGGGTTCAAATTAGTTTGAATTAAGGCTCTTTAATTCAAACTAATTTGGTAGTGTAGAAATAGCTGTGGGAATCACAATATAATAGTATATACTATAGTCCAAAATTTCCTGTATTAGATACTTTTAAATCTATGTATTTGTCTACATTCATCATTATCAGGTTTGCAGACTTTGTTTCATAAATTTCCTCAGCAGCTTGACTTCTTCTGTTCCTTCAAGTGCAGAGATACATGTGAACTTCATTTCATTATTTACAAATATTTGATGTAACACACTGACAACCCCCCTATTTTTACACCAGATCTTGGATTTGCTTTGATGTTCCTTCTTTATCTGACAGTGTAGTGCTAGTAGTTAGGGGTTTTGTTATTATCTCATTCCCTTAGGATTAACACACACCTTCACCATTTAAATCAGGGGTCAGCAACCTTTGCCACTTGGAAGTGAAACATATCAGTTAAAATTTTTAAGCTTTAAATGCACTTTTGTATGTTCTCAGAGATTTTAAGGCCAGAAGGGAACATAGTGATTATCTAGTCACCTGCACATCACAAGCCACAGAGTCTTAAACCCCCTATGTCCCAGCTGCACCCGAAGGAAGCTGCCCAGAGTGGCTTTCAGTGGCAGGAGTGGCAATTTCTGTGGTACTGCAGAGGGTGCCACGTACCACTCTGAATGGGTTTGTGTGCCACTGTCGGCACATGTGTCGGGGGTTGCCTATCCCTGATTTAAATAGTAAAACAAAAAATAAATAAACAAGTATTTATATTTGTTTAGGTACCTAAGCTTCCAAATTCAGATATATTAATTTCTCAGAGAGAGAGAGAGTACTCCTGTAGTCTTACTTTTTTATATGAAAATTTTCCAGGTTAGATGTTAATCTTTGATTATTAATCCCATTTACTGATATTTTCCTGTCCTCTGTCATACAATAAGGTTAATTTTGGTTTCATTTGGACAATACCATGAGTCTGAAATTGCCAATTCCACTGCATTTAAATCAAACTTTTTAAAATGTTTCTGTGTAGCCAAAAAGTATTATCAAATCACTTCTCTTTCAACTAAATTCCAAAGGGGTTTCAGCAAAACAAACACGGAGTCCTGTGGCACTATTAAAGACTAACAAATTTACTGATTGCATCAGCTTTCATGGGAGAAAATTGCACTTTGTTAGACACTTTGAAGATGACGAACTTAAGAATGAGAGAAAAATAAATGCAGGGAAGTGTAAATCATGGGTTCGGGTCAGATGGTTACAGCAAATCAGTGTAGTAGCTTAGATTCAAACTCTGGGAAACAGCACATAGAGGAAGATGAGGTCAAATCTCCTGATTCAATCAGAAGAAAATCCATAGTCCTTATTTGGCCCTGAAACAACACTGACAAATTTGCATACAAATTCCAATTCTGCAGTTTCTATTTAAAGCTTTGATCTTTTATTCATTTGTCTGAGTACAGCTATTAGCAAATTGTCAATGGAGTGATCAGAAAGACTGAAATGTTTGCTTACTGGTATTTGAATGTTGTAATTCCTGATGTCAGATTTGTGCCCATTTATTCTTTTCCACAGATACTGTCTTGTTTTTTTCAATATATAAGGTGTGGTGGGAGGAGGGGGGGCATTTCTGGACCATGATGGCATAAATCATGCTGGTGGATGGACAGGAGAATGAGCTCTTGATGCAATAGCTGATTTGATTAGGTCCTGTGATGGTGTCTTTTGTGCGGATATGTGGCAAAGTTGGCGACATCATCAAGGATCTAAAGCCTATTCTATAAGATAATCCCTCACTCTCTCCAGCTTTGGGAGACAGACCTCTCCTTGCTTACAGACAGCTCCCCCCACAACCTTAAGCAAATACTCACCAGCAACTAGAAACCAAACAACAGAACCATTAAAGCAGGCTCATATCCCTGTAACAAACCATGTTGCCAACTTTGCCCACATATCTGCACAAAAGATACCATCACAGGACCTAATCAAACCAGCTACTCCATCAAGGGCTCCTGCACCTGCTCATCCACCATTGTGATTTACATCATCATGTGCCAGAAATGCCTCCTCACCTTTTATATCGGGCAGACAGGACAGTCTCTGAGAAAAAGAATAAATGGACACAACTCTGAGATTAGGAATCACAACATTGAAAGATCAGTAGGTGAGCACTTCAATCTTTCTAATCACTCCATTAATGATTTTCTAATAGCTGTGCTCACACAAATGAGCAAATCAAAGCTGCAAAGAGAAACTGCAGTATTGGAATTAATATGCAAATCTGTCAGTGCTGTTTCCAGTATAAATAAGGACTATGGATTTTTTTCCTCATTACAACAGGTGAATTGACTTCACCTCCCTCTATATGCTGTTCCCCTGTGTTTGAATCTAAACTACTGCATTGATTTGCTGTAACTGCCTGATCTGATTCTATGACTTACACTTCCCTGCATTTATTTTCCTCCCATTCTTTAAGTTCCCCCATTTTCAAAGCATCTGACAAAGTGGGATTTTCTCCAACAAAAGATCATGAGGCAAATAAACAAAATAAATGTATCAAATATTCTTTTGTTAAAGTTCCTTTGTTTGTTTGTTTGTTTTGGTTTACTAAGGTAGAATTCCTCTTTAGTTTTGTTGTACACTAAGTCTTATAAATCTAATAATTCCACTTTAACCTTAATAATGTTTCAACTCCTATACCTTATAAAATGTTACAAGAAAAATGCAACACATCATATTCTCAGTGCTTCTGTCTGAATCATATGATCTATTTTTATGTCTCTCACTGACCCATATGTTTGGCATCCAAAAACAATTACAAGGCTTTTTAAAGCTTGATGTAACAAAAATGAAGATACTTAGAGTGTAAATTATTCTGCATTCAAATGGCTTCTGTTTAAATTCACTTTACTATTACACATTTCGCACTTTTTTCAGTTGGTCTCCACTGGTTTATCAAAGAACATTCCCAATTATAGTCCTTTAGTTAATATAATATATTATTGTACTTTTCCAAATAATAAACCTTTATTTACCCAGCCTTCAAATTGCACAACATGATAGAAAAAGGCTGCTTAAAAAATATTAAGAGTTTTCAAAAGTCTGTTGTTAGGCACTGGATTGAAAATCTCCTACCAATAACTGTGACAGTGAATCACATGAATAGTTCTTTCAGTTTCAACCCTTTAGTGTTTAAGGAAGTTTGTGAGTAGAGCATCTAACTCTGTGTCCTGTCAAATAAGTTTGTTTCCCTAGGTTATTTAGGAGTGAAATAGGATTGCAACCACTGTACTTGTGCCTAATGCTGTTTAGTCTGGTGAAGAGCTCTGCAGGTCCCAGTGTGCTCACATTTGTGTCTAATCTGCCATTATCTCCATCTTAGGACCCATGTCTCCCCTAAACCCACAGTATCTACCTTATGGCACAGCCCTCCACCCATGCCACAGTCTGTGCTCTCCCCTCTTCCAGGAGATCCTGCTGTTCCAATCTAGCCATTTTCTCCAGTGGAAGCTGCAGTCCAATGTCTTGCCCTCTGAGGATACTATGACAGGGATCTATGATATCATAGGAATAACAGAGACGTGGTGGGATAGTCTGCATGACTGGGGTTCTGCCATGGATGGTTATAAACTGTTCAGGAAGGACAGCCAGGGAAGAAGAGGGGGAGGAGTAGCACTATATGTAAAAGAGCTCTATGACTGCTCAGAGCTCCATTATGGAAGTGGAAGCATGCCAGTAGAAAGTCTGCGGGTTACATTGAGAGGGGAAAGCAACAGGGGGGATGTTGTGGTGGGTGTCTGCTATAGACCACCAAACCAGAAGCAGGAGGTGGATGAGGTGTTCTATGGACAACTAGCGGAAGCTTCTAGATCACAGGCCCTGGTGCTCATGGGGGACTTCAATTTCCCTGACATCTGCTGGGAGGCCAATACAGCAGTGCATGGGCAATCCAGGAGATTTTTAGAGAGTGTTGGGGACAACTTTCTAGTACAAATGCTAGAGGAACCAACTAGGGGCCTTGCACTGCTCGACTTGCTGCTCACAAACAGGGAAGAATTGATCAGGGATGTAGAGGTAAATGGCAAGCTAGGCAGTAGTGACCATGACATGGTTGAGTTCAGGATGCTGATTAAAGGAAGGAAGGAAAGAAGCAAAACAAAAAACCTGGACTTCAAACAAGCAAATTTTGGCTCCCTCAGGGAACTGATGGGCGGGATCCCTTGGGAAGCTAATCTGAAGGAGAAAGGAGTCCAAGAGAGTTGGCTATATTTTAAAAAAACTCTGCTAAGGGCACAGGAAGTTGCCATTCCAATTAGGAGAAAGAACAAACATGTGAGGCAGCCAGAATGGCTTAGCAGAGAACTCTGCTCTGAGCTTAAACATAAAAAGGAAGCTTACAGGAAGTGGAAGCTTGGTCAGATGTCCAAAGAGGCATATAAAGATATTGCTAGGGACTGCAGGGATAAAATCAGAAAAGCCACAGGACAAATGGAGTTGCGGCTAGCGAGTGATGTAAAAGATAACAAGAAGGGGTTCTACAAGTATATTAGTAACAAAAAGAGGATCAGGGATGGTGTAGGCCCCTTGCTGAATAGGGCAGGCATCCTTGTGACGGAGGATGAGGAAAAAGCTGAAGTGCTCAATGCATTTTTTTCTTCAGTTTTCACAGGCAGGGTCAGCTCCCAGCCCACTACCATGGGTGTGGCAGATGGGAGAGAAGAAGACAGGCCCTTGGTGATGGAAGGTCAGTTTAGGGACTGCTTAAAGAAGCTGGATGTGCACAAGTCCATGGGGCCGGACGAACTGCATCTAAGGGTGCTAAGGGAATTGGCTGACGAAATAGCCGCACCGCTGGCCGTTATCTTTCAAAACTCATGGAGAACGGGGGAGGTGCCAGAGGACTGGAAAAAAGCAAATGAAGTGCCTATTTTCAAGAAAGGGAAAAAGGAGGATCCAGGGAATTACAGACCAGTCAGCCTCACCTCAATCCCTGGAAAAATTATGGAGCAGATTCTTAAAGAATCCATCCTCAAACACTTAGAGGAAAATAAAGTGATCAGGAACAGTCAGCATGGATTTACCAAGGGTAAATCATGCCTGACCAATCTCATTTCCTTCTATGATCAGATGACTGGTTTTCTGGATGCAGGAAGCACCGTTGATGTGCTATACCTTGATTTTAGCAAGGCTTTTGATACAGTTTCCCACAGCATTCTCATTGGCAAATTAAGGAATTATGGGTTGGATAGGTGGACTATAAGGTGGCTAGAGAACTGGCTAGATCAACAGTTTCAGCGTGTAGGAATCAATGGTTCCATGTCTAGCTGGCAACCGGTCACGAGTGGTGTGCCCCAGGGGTCGGTCCTGGGGCCGGTTCTGTTCAACATTTTCATCAATGATCTGGATGATGGAATAGACTGCATTCTCAGTAAGTTTGCGGATGACACCAAGCTGGGGGGACCAGTAGACACGTTGGAGGGCAAGGACAGGATTCAGGGAGACCTAGATAAATTGGAACAGTGGGCCAATAGAAATCTTATGAGATTCAATAAGGATAAGTGTAAAATCCTGCATTTGGGACAAAAAAAAAACCCATGCACTGCTACAAGCTGGGAAACATTCAGCTAAGTAGCAGCAGTATAGAAAAGGACCTAGGGTCATGGTGGATGGGAAGCTGGATATGAGTCAGCAGTGTGCTCTTGCTGCCAAAAAGGCCAATGGCATACTGGGCTGCATCAAAAGAAGTATTACCAGCAGATCAAGGGATGTGATCATTCCCCTCTATTCTGCAATGGTGAGGCCACATCTAGAATACTGTGTTCACTTTTGGGCTCCCCACTACAAAAAGGACAGGGACATGCTAGAGAGAGTTCAGAGGAGGGCAACCAAAATGATTAAAGGGCTAGAGCACAAGCCCTATGAGGAAAGACTGGAAGCATTAGGCTTATTTAGTCTGCAGAAGAGAAGATTGAGGGGGGATTTGATAGCAACCTTCAACTACTTGAAGGGATGCTCTAAGGAAGATGGAGCTCGACTGTTCTCGGTAGTAACAGAGGACAGAATGAGGAGCAATGGTCTCAAGTTGCAGTTAGGGAGGTCTAGGCTGGATATTAGAAAAAAAACTTTTTTACTAGGAGAGTAAGTCTTGGAATGAGCTGCCGAGGGAGGTGGTGGAGTCTCCATCTTTGGAGGTATTTAAGGCCCGGCTGGACAAAACCCTGGCTGGGATGGTTTAAGTGGGAGTGGTCCTGCCTCTGGCAGGGGGTTGGACTAGATGACCTATGAGGTCCCTTCCAACACTATGGTTCTATGATTCTATGATATGGTAAGTTGCTCAGCCCTTGCTTCTTTGTAGTGGGCCACTGCTGACATCTCTCAGCCTGCAGAGCAGCCAGTTTCCTGTCCCTAAGTTCCTGGATGTGATTGCTTTTCTGGTCTCTGTTGGCTGTCTGTATAGGGCCTTCTCAGCCCTGATTGGCTGTTTCCAGTGCAGGCTTTCTAGAGCTTTATTAACCATTTCCACACTCGTGTGGGGCAGCTACCTCACCACAAGGGGTATTTTTACACTGTGAGCTTAGGTGACTTAAGGAGGGTTAAGTTGACTTAAGCAAAGCCCTGGGCATGTTTGGCATCTATTAAGTTGACTTAAGGGCTTCCTTAAGTCAACTTAAGAACTTTCACTTTTTAAGCCAACTTAGGCATTAAGTCAACTTTATTATGTCAACTTAATGAAATGTGGCCATCTAAGTCAACTTAAGAAGCCCTATGTAATACGTGCCTGCATAAATTGACTTAGTAAAGTTGACTTAAGCAAACATTTTTTATTAGGACACTTTCTTAAATTGACAACCATCTTTACTAAGTCAACTTAAGAGAAGCGTGGACTCACTAAGTCAACTTAAAGTAGACTTTATTAAGTCAACTTAATAAAGCTGACTTAGCTTTTGTGTGTAGACATAGCCAAGGAAATGATGAAAAAACAAACACGATCAGGAGTCTTTTGTACAAAATGTTAGACCTAACAGATCTGTAAAGGATGCCTTATTCTGAGACTACCCTAACAGTTATGTATGAAACAGCAAATTAAGAAGCAGTAATGACAGTGCACTTCCCTAAACATGGATCACAGATTGCTTGGTGAAATTCTTTTGTATGTTTGTGTACTAAGGTAAAGTTCCTCCTTATTTTGATATACACAAAGTCTTTCAAACTTAATAATTCCACTTTAACCTTAATGATTTCATCTCCTATCCTTTGTTCAGAGAAAAATGCAACACACTGATGCAACAAAAATATGCATAATATTCACAAGTCCTGGTAAGGTAAGGAAATATATCACAGATAGGAAAGAAAGAAACTGGAATTATAGCAATTATACATCTCATCCTGCTAACACATGACAGAGAACCAAAAAAAGGACAGACAAAAACAATTTATTCAACAAACTTAAAATGCAGTGTAAATAACTAGCTCCTCAGTTTCATTTTTAATTGTTATGTAACAAGAACTTCTTTAAATGTTGAACAAGAAAAGAGAAGAATGTGGATAATGTATGAAATGTGGATATATCTGTGACAGCTGAGAGTTCAGATGGCTGTCGTACTGTAGAATCAGTACATACTGCTATGGTGTGGAGACGTAAACAGGGCTGGTTCCAGGCGTCTCTGTCAAGAACTATTTCACAACAGTGCACTCTCTGACCATATTGCAGGAACTGCTCTTCTATCTGCTTCTGTGATGAATCAGAACAACCATAAGTTTCCTGCACTGCTTGCTACATCAGCTTTTCTATAGGATTCTTCCCACCCACCCTTAGTGATCCAATCTTCTTTGTTGAGACCTACATTTTCTCCACTCATCCCAACAAGAACAGTTAACTACCTGGGGGGCCTTCTCTTTCCTCACTTATACCCTCCCACAGGAGTGTTTCTGTAAGGAAAGGTAAACCATATTCTCCCACAGGAACCTCTTCTTCTTTGGTCCTCCTCTCTGCCTTCTGCTATGCCATAAGAACTCTATGAGTCTTTGGGCCCCCTCATTCCCACCATGCAGAGAAGGAATCATGATTGTTGCTAGAATTGAGTGTAGGATGAAAATGACATTTGTGAAGCAGTTCAAGATTTGAACTTTTTTTTTTCCATTACGATTCGGAACAAAACCTACACATTTCAAAATCTCCATGCAAGAAAATTCTGTTTGTTTTCAATCAGTGGAAATATTTCATTTTAACTAAATCATTTAGTTTTGATTCTGATATATTGAGTAGCCTAGAATAAAATAGAAGTACCTAAATAAGTAAATAAATAAAATCACAAGTCATTTTAGAAAGAAAAGTTGAAATATTTCATTCAAAAAATGTTAAAAATAGGATGTTTCAGCATTGTGAGAACTTTTTTTGTTTTTGTTTCTGCCATGAAAATGACACAGTTTTGCAGAGGCTTATGATTCTGATGGAACTGCATTGTTATATGGAAAATGGTTCCCTTCACATTTTCCCAAACAGCTCTAGTAGGTTTCTCTTCAGTATGGAAGCATTTACCACTATGTGTTGTACTTTTAGATTTATATTACAAGCTAAGGGTATTATCCTGCTCCCATTGATTTACATGGAGCAGAATCAAGCCCAATATTCAGCAACTATATTAAACAAGTTTATGATGTACAGAAATGCTTCCTCATATAACACCGTGGATGGATTTGCAAGCATAATACATTTTGAATCTGACCGATAACTGCAACCCTTTTTCATAATTTTTACTGCTCTTTTTGGGAACCTTATTTCCAGAACATGACACTGAAAAATAATGAATGATATCAATTAAATAACCAACTCAAAATAACAGTGGATTATCAACCTTAAGTCTACATTTTCTTCCTTTGTCAGTATATTTAATACTCTTCAAGTCAATTCAAGCTTAGTTAATATATGGTGTGCATTAATTTTTAAACAAAAATGTCTCTTTCAGAGAATCTCAAAAATTCAGCCTCTGTAACCAGCAAGAGGAACCATTAAAATTAAACTAACTCATTAGCCATCTAGCAGAGTAAACAGTAAAAAAGTAATCCTTCTGCCAGTTGGAGTTAGCAGTCACAGGGACTGGGTTTGATACCTCAAGATTCCTTTTAACAACACAAAACTGGCTCTAGTCTTCACCCAGTAACTGGGTACAATTACACACCATTCCTTGGGTGGCTTTACAAGCAATACTTCCCCTCTCACATTGACAGAGACTGAGCATACAAAGGAGATCTTTGGTAAAAGGTAGCGGAGAGTAACCTGGCTGAGTTTAGAAGTAAAGCTACAAGGTTCATTTCCCATCTTGGTGAGAATTGGGGAAGCAGGCACCTTATTACTTCTGTCTCCAGCCACTACACTTTGGCTGCCCATCCCTGCCAACCACCCTGCTGACCACTCATAGCTCCACAGACCAAACTACCAGCCTCTCCTCTGTACAGCATCACCTTTAGCTACTACCTGTTTCTCTGCTAAGACCTCTGCAAATCAGTCTCTTGAGGTTTCACCCAATTCTTAGGGCAGGTCTACGTGGCCCTTTTATTTTGAAATAACTCCCGTTATTTTGAAATAAAAAAAATTCAGTCTACATGACGTTCCCTTATTTCAAAAGGACGGGCCTCGTCCTTTCGAAATAAGGATCATCCTTTCGGAAAAGTAAAACCTACCCCCCCTCGAAACAACCGTTATTTCAAAACGAATGTTTCGAAATAACGCCTTTAGACCCATTGTTTCGAAACAACACCGTTGTTTCGAAACAATGGTTCGAAACAGCAGACCCATTGGTGTTATTTTGAAACATCCGTTTCGAAATAACGGTCGTTTCGATCCTGCGGTTTCCCTTATTTTGAAAGGAGCCCTTTCGAAATAAGGGTTTTATTTTGAAATTGGTCCTTTCGAAAGGACCGATTTCAAAATAAACCTGTGTGTGTAGACGTGCCCTTAGTGATTGCCATCTCTTTGTAGGTGAACATCTGCTGAAGCTAGGCAGAAGCACTGTCCCACAGTAGTTGATGTCAATTCTAGTGAGCACTAAACAAAAGACTCCCAGTGGGATCCTAATTAGCTCTATTTTTAGATGGTGGGTAGGGAATATTAAAAATGGCTGGGGCTGTTACGGGTTCTCACATTTCCTGGAAGAAGTATCTGTTCTCACTCCCTATCAGCCTTCACAGGGTTCTGGCATCCAAGCTGCTTGCTCAGCCAGTTTAGTTCAAATGATAAGGGTCCTTCAATCAGAACAGGCTAAGCATAGTTCTGCTGCCCATTGCTCAGACAGTAATGGCAACAACATTTAATTACCCCTGCATTTAAGGCTAATGTGATTTATAACCCAATGCTAGCTGAAGGGATCATTTGTGAAAAGCAGTCCCATCATGCTGAGCACGTAAGCAGGGTGGTTGTTCTCATGCATATGCATTTTGGACCTGATGCCTGTTTGCCTCCTCCTCAGCCAGTCCAGAATGATGTTCAGATCATGCATACATAAAGAAAAATTAGCAAATGGCAACATGCTAAGGCAAGAGCTTATGTCTCTTTTGACACCTGAGATGAGTTGTCATTGAGAGAATGAATCCAAGAAGCCTTGGAGAACACAGGAAACTGGCAAGACACTGGACTATTTAGCTCACTGCTTGACCTGCAAAACAGTCTAAAGGGCAGTGAAAGGTGTGGCTATGCTATAGATGTGGGCTGTTATTGTAGCGCATGTAGTCATACCTGAGTTAGTTTTAGTTGTGCTGCCTCTGGTACCAGATTAGTACAGCCATAGTGGCACAGGCTTTAGTGTGGGCTTGCTGCCCAAGCAATTATCCAGAGTTATGGACTGGCTTGTACCATTTGCATTCAAGCCTGTGCTTCTTCAGTTTCTTTGTTTCAGTACCTATGCTAGCTAGATTAAAACTATATTATTGGTTAGATTAAAAGCTCAGTTATGTCTACTCAAGCTGCAATCACACCTCTCACCTATTCGGCGTGTAGCTCACTGCCTTGAAAGATTTTTTTTAAAATAGTATTTTCCTGAGTTTCAGAAGGCTCACGTGTATAGGCCCCCAAGGGATGCTTTGGTTTATATATATGATTAGTAAAGCTGACTGAAAATGTCCAGTTCAAAATATTTTAGTTTGCAATGTTATAGTGTTTACTGTAATGACAATCAATAAAAATCTTTTAAAGTATGTGAGAACCTAACCCTCCCCTATGGATCCTGAGCATTTTAAGCCCAGATTCAGCAAGTTAAGGTATATAGGGATGGGGATAAACAGTAAAAAAAATGAAATATCTTGATTCTAAAAAGGCTTTTGACCTGGTCTTCCGTAACATTTTCGTGAATGAACTGATATTACTATGAAATGGGTACACAAACTGATTGAAAGTGCATACTGAAAGAGTAGTTATCAATTGTTCACTGTCAATATCATTCCTGAGTGTATTTAAGAGAGCACTCTATGTAAGATGTTAAGGTAAGTGTCCCACTCTACTTGGCACTGGCAAGGCCTCAAGTGAAGTGGTGTGTCCAGTTCTGGGTGCCACTCTTTAGAAAAGATGTGGACAAATTGGAAGGAGTCTGAAGGGCTATGTCTACACTAGAGGACTCAGTTAAGTCAACTTAAAAAGGTTGACTTAAAGTTGACTTTATTAAGTTAACTTAGTCCCCATGTGCTTAAGTCCACTTTAAAAAGTTGACTTAAGGCAGGGGACCCACATAAAGTTGGCTTAATAAAGTTGACTTTAAATGGATCTCTTGCCTTAAGTCAACTTTATTAAGTCAACTTAAATGGCCACATTTTGTTAAGTCAACTTAATAAAGTTGACTTAACCCTTAAAGTCAGCTTTAAGGGTGAGTTATAAATTGACTTAATGAACTTCAGATGTGGCATAGAGTTTCTTAAGTGGACTTAAGCCTAATTATGTTGACTTAAGCCTCCAGTGTAGACATAGTCAAAGAGAACAACAGAAGTGATAAAAGATTAGGAAACCTGAGCTTGCAGAAAATACTTTTCAAAACTGTGTGTGTTTCGTTTTGGGAAAAGAATACTGGGGTAGAAGGGAGGTAATAATAATGTACAAATACCTTAAAGGCGGTTATAAAGTGGATACCGATCAATTGTTCTCTATCTCTACTGAAGGTAAGATAACAGGTAATGGCTTTACTCTGCACTAAGGGTGATTTATGTTAGATATTAGGAAAAACTTTCTAACTATAAGGCTAGTTAATATGGCAAAACAACCCCCTCAGTTTTGGCAATTAGTGGCTGTCTCCTCTGGCACTATGAACCTAAGGTAAATTTGTCCCAACTTGGACAAGCCCCCCCCCCCATCTCTCTCAGAGTGTTCAGGACAGGCCTTGGTTTGGGCCTGTGGAGTGTCCCTCCACCCCATGGGAGAGGGAGAGTTGATCTGGTCAGTCTATATCAGAGGTCTCAAATTTGTGGACTGAGGGCTGAATGCAACCCCTGAAGTTGTTGCTTGTAGCCAGCAATAACACTATCACAATCAATATTTGCAATATTGTTGTATGAAAAGGCTTCAGAGGTGTGGCCCTTGGGCTACCATACTAGTCCTTTTTGATGTGGCCCTTGGGCAAATGTATGAGTCCTCATACAGCCCTCGTGGTGATTTGAGTTTGAGACCCCTGGTCTATATAATCCAGATCCCAGTGAAGTACCTTCCTTTGGCTGCTTCACAGGGGCCTGAAATGTGGTGGTGTTGCCCTGTTGGGTCGCAGCCGTATCGGTCCTTCCTCCACGCTGTTGCCTGGGTTTTTTCCTTCACTGCGTCCCAGCTGGG
Source organism: Podocnemis expansa (assembly GCA_007922195.1). Taxonomy (NCBI): domain Eukaryota; kingdom Metazoa; phylum Chordata; order Testudines; family Podocnemididae; genus Podocnemis; species Podocnemis expansa. Next base: position 51,191,748 of record ML681994.1, on the reverse strand, counting down.
GAGAAGCACTATATCCTAATTTGGGGAAGTCTCTCTTCCTACTGACACAAACCTTCTGGGAAATTTCTTTCTTTATTGATCATCTCTAGCAGAAGCAGGGTTTTAGTAGACCTGTAGTAACCCTTAATTGGGCCCAGTGCCTCTAGTTGTCCTGGAGAACCTCCCCGCTCCCAGCAGAAAAAGGGCTTTCAACAGTCTAGGGCTCACATACCTATTGTGCTCATTCACTTTTGTAAACATCCGGCCTGACTTTACCACATTAAACACTGGAATAAATTTCCAGGGGAAAGTGTGGAATCTTGATGATTAGAAGTTTTTAAGAACAGTTTAGACAAACACTTGTCAAAGATTGTTTGGGTTTACTTGCTTCTGCCTTCACACAGGGAGCTGGAATTGATGACTCTTCAAAGCCCCCTGATGTCCTGCACATCTATGGTTTCATCTTTCTCCTCGTCCTGTGTCATTGGACTTTTCCCAGCTCTCCAAAACCAAGTTCATATCTTATTTTGATGGCTTCCCAAATGTCTTTGGAGGAATTGCAATAAGTTGTCTATGCAAATAAAGCTGTCTATGGCAGCCCCTTTTCCTTTTTACCAACAGAGTGAGTTTAGACCTCAATGAACTCTGCAGCTTCTAGACATAGGCTGTGTTCACACAGCACTCTTATTTTGAAATAACAGAGGCTGTTTCGAAATAAGAAATACCCTGTTCACACGACGCATGGTTGTTTTGAAACAACGGGAACTGTTGTTTTGAAACAACGGCATTGTTTTGAAACAAGTTAAACCCCATGCAGGGATGAAACAACCTTGTTTCGAAATGATTGTTTCAAAACACCACCATGCAAACGTGTTGTTTTGAAACAACGGTGACTTGTTTCAAAATAACTGTTGCCTGAACCTGCTATTTCGCTTTGAGCTTTTTTCCTTAATTCAAATTAACAAACTGTTAATTCGAATTAAGTTATTTCGAAATAAGGTGTTATTTCTATACAAGTTGTTTCAAAACAACCGTATCGAAATAACACCCCTGCGTGTGAACACAGCCATAAAGTTTTTCAAAAGGAAAAAATCCTGTTCACTGGAAGACCATTCTCAGGGCATTAGTGTTCCAAAAAGTCTGGCTATATTTTCTATAACAGCCCAGAAAAGGATCTGTTGTGAGAACCCTCTGTCTTTATACTCACAGTAAGAAATGAAAATTCTTCACAACTTACCAAGGTTATTGAAGTTTCTGATTAAATAAAACTGTCACAGATATGTATAATGTTACTTAAGAACCAGTTTCTGACTTTGCTTATATAGCTCCATGGACTTGAAGATGTTGGGGGATCAGAAGTGTAATGAGGACAGATTTTGTTATTTTGATATTTCAAGATTCTGTGAATTTTAATGTGTTTAGATCCCCTTTTCCAGTAGGATAGTACATTAATCAAATGTGCTCCATTTTAGATAATTTAGCTCAAAATAATTCAAACAAAATTGTTAGCACAAATATGTCATGCAAATTTGACTGACTGACAGCACAGAAGGTGAAGTTTTGTTTCTAGCACCTGAAGAAGAGAGATAATTAACAAAACTAACTCAAGCCCATCCAAAAACCTGCTAGAGTCCTGTACTAAATCAGTAAGATTTCATGTCTTTCATATTGGTATATACATCTGAAGAGATTAAAATATATGCTAGCAGTGGAGCAACATTATAATAATACAGACTCAGGCATTGTCTACATTGCCACCATTGGTCATTCAGATAAACACAAACTACATGCTGTAGCTAGCATATCTCCTGTCAACTTACATTGCCATACTGGGGCATCTTCACTGTGCTGCATTGATGGGAGATGCCCTCCACTAAGGTAAGCAAGAATGCACCAGAACAGCATTCCAGGGCCCACTATTTTTAGGTGGTCAGTGTTTCAGGCCCCCTAAAAATAGAAAATGGAGCCAGAACACTGCATTCCAGGGCCTATCATTTAAAAACAGTGGCCACAAGAATGCAGCATTCTGGCTCCATTTTCTATTTTTAGGGGCCCACTGAACACAGAACCCCTAAAATAGTGGGCCCTGGAATGTAGTTCTGGTGCATTCCAGCAGGGCAAGGAGCTGCATCAGGCTAGGAGATTTTAAATCTCCCACCCTGAGCCTGCTCTGCTGAGCATGCTCAGAGCTGGGTAGGAGCCTGTGGCTGCTCCATGTGGTGGCTAGGTAAGAGGGCCCTGGGGGTTGTTGGGGATAGGTCATCTAGCCTGGTTGGAAAAGGCGCAGGGGAGGGGGTCAGCCTGGGGCAGTGGAGGAAGATAGTGCAGCATGGTGGGGGGGGAGGTTGGGGATGGGTTGGGGGATCAGTAGCAAGATGGGGGTCTGAGAAGGGGTTGAGGAAAATTTGGGGGGACCAGTGGTGAGATAGGGGCTGGAGGCTATAGCTGAGATGGGGCAGCAGTAGCTGGGGTAGTGGGACAGGCATTTGGGGGGAGTAGCTTGGGTGAAGGCAGTAGCTGGGGTGGGGGATAGGCATGTGGGAGGCAGTAGCTGGGGTGGGGGCAGGCATGTGGGGAGCAGTAGTGAGGTGGGGGCCAGGTGTTTGGGAGGTAGTAGCTGGGGTGGTGAAGGGAACCTGGACCAACAGAATGGGAGCCCAAACCTGTGGGAAGGGGGCCCAGACCTGCAGGAAGGAGGCCCAGACCTGCATAAGGGGGGTCCAGAAATTTAGGAGGATTCTGGGGCTCACCAAATTTGACTGAGCAGATCTTAACAGCTCACTCCTTTCAATCACCCCCCCCCCGAGCTGTCAGTGTAAACATAGCCAATGTCCTAACCTAAAAAGTATACTAATGCACAAACCCAACTAGTTACACTAGTGCACATGCCTAACTACTGGATGATGTTCATGTTCACTTATTCTCCTCATACTAGCTCATGGGGGTCCATATATGCTGTGATAGATACAGGTATTATGCTATGTATGTGCATATACCTGTATTTTATACTGCTATTCTAGGTACGCAAGGTTACATCTTCGATTTCAGTGGTCATGTCCCAGTGTTCTGTGTGTGACAGATGACACTCTAAGAACCACTTTGCTGTGTACTGCTAGTAATTTTCCTTGCCTTCATACATGCCCTAATGACATTTGCAGTCATGTAACCACTTGCTTCTTTCCCTCAAAAACTTGGTTGCAGTTATGGATCAGTTGGATGACAGTGTCCTGCTCCTCATTCTGCGGAAAAAGGTTTATTCTGTGCAGGTGGCAGTTTGGGAAATAATGGATTTCATTTCAGCAGCAATTTCTCACTCATTAAAGGTAGAAAGCCATGACAGTTGATGAAACTTCAGTTATGTCACTATTGATTGATAACTGATTGCTGCTACTGGTATCCTTATTGGCTCACTGTTGCTTCTGATGGAGGAGAACTAGAACAGTGTGGTGGGATCAAATTGCCTTGCAGACCTGGTGTGACCAAAAGTGACAGAACTTCCACATGAGATACTCCATGGAGATGTGTGAGGAGCTTACACCAGCCATCCAGTGCCAGAACATTTGATTCAGAGCAACCATAGATGTTTAGAAGCAAGCAACTATTGGTTTGTGAAATCTGGCTCTCCCAGACAGCTCTAGGTTTGTTGCAAACCACTTTCGGATTAGAAAATCCACTATGGGTGTCATGGTTATGAAGGTTTGTGAGATAATTAACACTGTAGTTTATCCAGGAGTGGTTGTCATAAGAAACGTTTCAGAAATAATACTTGGTGTTCTGCGGATGGCATTTCCAAACTGTAGGGCCATTGATAGAACTCAAGCCAATAACTTGTCACCAAAGGTGGCACATGAGTACGTGAATCTAAAAGATTATGACTATATTCACACACACAGGGTTATTTCGATA
>ML681994.1:51124515-51172863 GCA_007922195.1 Podocnemis expansa | reverse complement strand
TTGTTAATTCGAAATAAGATATTTCGAAATAAGGTGTTGTTTCGAAACAAGTCGTTTCGACACAGCTTGTTTCGAAATAACCCTGTGTGTGTGAACACAGCCTCTGAGCCATAGTTCCTTACCCAAGATGTTCCTTCGATCATGCAGCTATGTGTCTTCCTTTTCTGTGAGCTTTGTAATGAAATTTAGCTCTTATTTTTTTTATGGAAAACCAATACACAGATACATAGTATAACAATTTAAGATTTACAGATTGATGCTTTCCTGTGAAAGATTCCTATTCTGTATTCTTTACACATTCCATTGATTATAGCTCACAGAACAGAATTAAGGACACTGGGGAATAAAAGAAGTACATATAAGTGGTATTTAAAACTTATTGCTCTTATTGCTTCTATTTTTATTTTCTACAAATAACTTCATAGATATTCTTCCCTAAACTACAGATTTTTTTAAAGAATTTAGAAATTGTAAGATCAGAAGTTTAGAAAATTCTCTCTCTATAGAGAGCTCTTTTTATTATCTCAGTGATTATATCAAATAGCTGCATCTAAATAGCACACCAAGTTCAATTATAAATCTGAGAGTTAACCTGAGGAGCACAATACAATATTACAGCCCTACTTGAGTGCATTTTCCAAACAAGTCACATAGTTGCATTTTGGATACTAATAAAACTGGGGAATAAGTTAACACAATAAACTTTGGTCTGTTTTATACCACAGTTTTAAAGTGGTGTGTGGAAAAAATGAAAGCAGGAATTATGGTTCCAGACAAGAAAAGTGGTAGTAGTGAAAACATTCAGTAGTTCATTCTATGAGCTATGTTTAATAAGGTCTGCTGGAGTTTTCATACATGAAGGTTGAAATGCAAGAGAACTCTGCCGCAGTGTGCATTCAGAATTGCTCTCTCTGTTTATAAAACTCTTTGTGGGCTTTCCTCAGACAGTCTCTTTAACTCTCCTACCATTTATATCCTCTCTGATTCATAACGCAGTCTTGCCTGGCTTGATGCATGAGGCTTTACTATACAAACTGCCAACTGGAATAACAACCTTGTATATTTCCACCACCCCTTAAAGCACTGTGCCTTTTTCACTGAAAACAGGGTGTGTCTTGAAAATATTCGGGAAATCTAGTGAGGCAGGTGCAAATTGTACCAAGGATATCATGCAATATAAAGCTGTAACTTACTGAATGCAGCAGAGCATGTAGCTGTCCAATTTGCTGGATTTAATGTTGCTCTACATCTATGTCATTGTTTAGATGTCATTTTACCTACATAAAGTACTTGTTTTACTTTTTCGTGAGCAGCTTTCTTTCGTTGTAATGTTGTCTTGCCAGGTCTAGGGATGGAAAGGTTTGTCTTCAAAGAATGAAAGATCAAGCTAATACACAGGCATTTCTTTTTTTGTAGTAAGTTCAATGACCAAAAATCTCAAGCTTGAGCCTAAATCTAGGTGTCAAGGCCCTGATGCTCACATATATTTAGGCACCTAACTCTCAATTGATTTCAGTGGGAAGGATTTAAACATGAACTAACTTCAGTGAGAAGAATAGCGTCACTGAAGTCAGCAGATCTACTTGTAGTCTGGATGGATGTCTTACCCCAGTTATGCACCTTAAACAATAACTTGCAGAGGGTTCTGAGTATCCAGAGCTCTGGTCAACCTTGATGGAAATGGATAAGGTTTGGCACCCCTGAAAAAACGACCATAAGTTTGAAAAAGCTGGTCCTAGTTCAGTTATTCCTTAATGCTTTAGAAAGCTGTAACACATTCTTTTAGATTTCAGAGCCAGATAACTCCAATCTCCTCATCTGTCAATGTCAAACTTAAAAAAAAAAACCAACAAAACACTTTTGATTAATAAAGTTAAAATTGGGACTCCTTTATTATCAGACTTTTATTTTAAATGATGGATCTTCTGTAATTGATATGAAACTGTTGGGAGATGGATAATTAGGGCTCTGCATTAATCAATGTTGACAAGCTTCATGAATGATTAAGACAAAAAATGGCTAATTTCACAGTTTAACTGTGACATAAGATTCTCAAAAAGGATAATTTATACTGCCAAAAAGATTCTGAGACATTTGCAATTTTATTTCCAATTAAACATAGCAATAAAAATAATTAAAATTGGCTCTCAAACAACCAATAATTATTCTTTTTCATCAAAAAGTTAATACAGAATATTATGTTGCAAATCTTGAACAACTTTATATTTTATTGGATAAACAGAAATCCTCTATAATAAAGATATGAGGAAGATGTAGATATAAAGAAAATCACAAACAGTAGTTTAACAATTAATAAGCAAGATGAATCAAATGCAGATTTCCATACAATCCCCCCCCCAAGCAGGCACAAGTTTGAATAACTTGTGTTTCAGTGATATTGAGTTCCTGTGGGGTTTGTGGAATCATTTGCATCTTGCTGGCATTCTTTGTAGATATTTCTAGAGATGCTATGTGGAGCAGCACTTGACATAAAAATGTCTTCCTCACTGCCACTGTTGCCCTGAAGAGCCATTAATTTTCATATTACATTTATTGCATTTCACTGCTTTAGTATAGTTTCTTTAGATAAAGAGAAGCATTGTGATACACTATTTGTGAGAAATATCTTTGAAATAATTGTGCTTCAGATTGAAACATGAAACTTTTTAGACTGCATGCAGACTCTGGCAGCATCTGAGTGGGTCTAACTGGAAGGGCCACCCATTTCAGGAACTGGGGAAATTAGTACAGGAAAAATATGGTTTGTTCTTGTTAATATCAAAAGTCAAGTTCATAAAACATAATGCACTTTATAAAGATGTAAGTGTGTTTTCATCTGTGTTAATGTGTCATGTCAATAACCCTGGAGTACTCTCTTTTAGTTCCTCCATAAGAAAAGTAATCTTCCCCACATTTTGTCAAGCTGTGATTCTGTATGCTTAAGTATGACTATTTATATGATTGATATTGCCACTATCATCCAATTACAATGAGTCTTGTACAAAGCATACCATGAAAAGTTATGATATTGCAAAACTCAGTTTGATGTTAATAGGAGCTGCACAAGTCAACCAAGGACAAGGGCCATATGTAGCATTAGAGTACACATTATTAGAATCCTTAGATTCCATGGTTTTCTAAATTAGTTTTAAAAATGAATACATTCAATTAATTATGGAAATCTTTATCCATTATGAAGGGATCACTCAGTGCTGGCTAGTACTTGTGGATAGGCATGGAGTATCAGCTCCTTCCCTGTCAGGTACCTCCTGCCAATAGTTTCTTTGGAAATACAGTGGTGTGCTTCTTCCTCTGAGTTGCCCTCTGGCTAGGCCACTTTAAAGTCTGTTCCTTTCTGACAGTCAATGAATAGAAATAAGGGGAAATAACACAAGTCATTCATCCTGAAGTTGGGTTAAGGATCTTTTCCTTGTTAGGATGTTGCACTATGGTTTGGAACTGAATTCACAGGGAATGGTTCCTGCTCAAGATGAGTCAGCATCAGGCCTTCCCTCCTTTCAGGGATGGCCTTTGGACAATGTCAATCTGCAGAGCTCTTGCTTCAGCCAGTCTTCTTTCCAGAAGCTGAGGGCTGACAGCTTGCTCTCCCTCATGGTCTACCACTGATCTGGGTTTCTCTCTCTTATGCTCCTCCCTCCAATCCCAACCTTTCTCATTTTCCAATGATGCAGAGGCACCAGAGCCCACATTTGCTTATTAATTCATTGTTGTCCAGTAGAGTCTGTGCAAGCATCACACCATGAATGGACAGTGGGGGTCAAATACTGCTGAACAGCACTGTTTCCTAGCCAGTGTGCTTACACATAGGCTGTGTCCCCACACAGACACTTAAAATGATTTAACTAAAATCAATTTAATAAAATTGCCACAAAAATCATTAAGTCGATTTAAGATAAATCAATTTAAGAGGTCAACACTAGAAAGTCAAATTGAACTAGCATATCCAGGGACAGGACTTGCTAGTTTGATTTAGGAGAAGGACACCATGGGATGTGTGCCAAGATGGCCCCCTAGAAGATCCAAGCTCCCACCCAATATACAGAAAGAGGAAGGCACCTTGGGGAGGAGCAGGGCAAAACTGTTAAATTGAAGTAACACATCTGCATAGCAGTATTTCAATATAATGGTTGCTATCCAAGCATTGTTTTGATTTGAAACTAGGTTTTATTGAATCGATCTAACTTTACATGTTTCAAAATGGAGCTCATCATTTTGAAACAAGAAAATGTTGTGTGGACCTACACTTTTAAAAATCAAAATAACCAGCATTATTTCGATTTAAAAGCTGTGTGTGGATATACCCATATAGGCATCTCACCAACATGCACTATACAGAGCAATATGTCTGCTGTATAGGAGGGGAAGGGACAAGCACTCATAGGGTATGGCCACACACACTTCTTATTTCAAAACAACAGAGGTTGTTTTGAAATAAGAAGTGCCATGGCCACACGACGCACGGCCATTTTGAAACAAGCAAACAGCTTGTTTCGAAATGGCCGTGGTTGTTTCGAAATAGCTTAAACCTTGTTGCGTTTCGAAACAGGGTTGTTTCGAAACCAGAGGTTTTGAAACAGCCCTGTTTGGACATTTTGTTTCGGAACAAAGTGTTCCGAAACAACATGTCACCTTCCTCCCAGGGTGCTAAGCACCCTGGGAGGAAGGGCAGCCCCCCCTCAGCACACTTTGTTCCAAAACAACATTTCACATGCCTTGTTTCGAAACAAGGGTTTCGAAACAAGTTTGTTTCGACCCCAAATGGGGTTTAACTTGTTTTGAAACAACACAGTTGTTTTGAAACAAGGGCTTCCCTTTGTTTCGAAACAACTGTGCGTCATGTGAACGTGTTTTTTTTTGTTTCGAAACAACGGGGTTGTTTCGAAACAAAAGTGCTGTGTGAATACAGCTATAGGTTTTACAATGAAGCTCTGAGAGTCATTCATTCTGCTCATACAACCACAGGTAACATTACTGGACAGTCTGTAGAATGCATCGAATTAATCATAAGAGAAAAAGCGCAATCGTGTTTGCACTGTTGTCCATTATCGCTTGATGATTCATAAGAGAAACATGGCATTGAGACTTGCTACAAGACGAAGTGAAAGCCTGACAATAGAAAATGTAAAAAGAACACTGTGACATGGAGTCAGAAAAGATTCAGAACAAGAAGACTGCATGGTCTAAACAAGACCTTCAAAAACATGTTGTGCTAATGTACTTTGTTACAGGTATGCATAGGAAATAGAAGTTTTCTACTTCAAAGCTATGGTAATCAACTATTAATTGCTCAAGAAGATACCTACTATCAAGAAGATATACATGTGCCTACTAAAGGCCAATAAACATCTCTGTGAACTTAATCTTGTTTGCTTTAGGACTGGCTAAGTCTTGTCAGGAAAGGTTTGAATTACAAGTCTAAGACTCTATGGTATTTGGACTACCTTGCTATTTCTCATGGAAGAAATTATACAGATTCTATATAGGTACCCTCTCTTAAACTATATGTCATAAAAAGTGAAAGAACTGTGGCAACTCAGTTAATCTGCTCTACTATGAAACTGACCTACGGTCCTTATTCTCAACTTTTATGTACAATATTTTTTAACCAATGTTCTCTTTCCTTTTTTAAAAATAGATATTAGTTTAACAAGTTTTGGCTATAAATATTTCTCAGAGTATGAGCTTGGTAACAAAACTGACAACTACAATGGGAGACTGAACATTTATATTAGCTTCAGTAGCTGCTAACATGAAACATAATGAGTTGGTCTTGATGAACTCAGAAGAAAAATCAGTAAAACAAAACCATTTATTTTTAACAACATGGTTACCAGCATATGTTTAATTTCCTAATAACTGAGTATAACAGCTAGGTTTCTTATTGAATGAAGATTTTTTTTATAATTCCTTTTTACTGATGGAGCAGGAAGAGTACTAACAGTGACTGGCTTTTTACAAAATAAACGAAGAGCTGTTCAAATTTGTAACAATTTGCATTGATAATTTTATTTTCTTTTGGACAATTGCGCTTCAGAAATTTCTCTTCCATACAATTTCAAAAGATGTTTTTAGCATTTGAGTTTGAAATGTGTTAGAAAACATAAAACACTCCCTTTTGATCAGATGTTATGCAGAAGCCATTTCAGTGCACTGAAGAATGAATGAAACAGAAATATAATATGCAGCCACTGACATCTCTTGTTGCCTAGCTTATCAATGCCTAGGTTGTCCAAATGGGTGCTCATTTTATACATTCAGTACTCCGACCACAGGACTGTAATTCCTTTATGAAGACAACTATCTCACTCAACCTGATCCAAACTCATTGTAGACAATGCGAATCTTTCCAGTAACTTCCATAAGTTTTTGCAACAATGCTGTGGTTCTCCAAGTCAAGAAAGAATAATGTCAATAAATCAAGTTCCATCATTATCATCAGGTTTACATTAGCTAAGAAGGTTGTGTATGATGTAATTGTAGTGATTTAACAGGTCAGAACAAAAAAAAAAGAGCAGAAGGTTAGATGAGAAAGCATGGGAGAAATTGACCACATAGCATCTTAAGTAGCAGCACCACCAGCACTAGCAAGTACTACACAATTCCCTACCAGGACTCTAGATTGTTCCCAAAATATTATTTAGCCTCACGACCTGCACACTCACATCACTCAGAGGAGAGATGGTCTCTGAACAGTAATTTTCACTCTTAAATAAAAGCTGATGTAGCAGCTGCAGAAGGGCTAGATAGACTGCTTGGTCTGGTCTCTGAATGGGATCACTTCCTCTGGGACAATTGAGACCTTCATTAACTGTATACTTAGCTTTGTTTGTTCCACCATTTAGCTCCTCCTTGTTTGGCCTTTTCTGTACTGTCAGCATAACATTCTCACTTTGTCAGTTTCAGTTTCCAAATCTGCTAATCCGGCAGACATGCCCTCACATTTCCTCCTTTGTTGTTAAGCCAAAGGCTATGTCTACACTAGCAAATTAAATCGAATAAAGGGGCCTTAATTCAAACTCATTTGAACCCTGTCTAAACTAGGCTTTGCCTAGCTCGAACTATTTTTTTTTTTTTTAGTTCGAACTAGTTAGTTCAACTGGTTAATTTGAACCAACTGCTTAGTTCAGATTAATTTATATATTTAGTTTGAACTAGCACAATGTAGACATTCAAGTTCAAACTAAATAAGTTTGAACTAGTGGTTAGTTCAAACTAAACACATTTTTTTAGTTCATACTAACTTTAGTTCAAACTAACTGCTTTTTTAGTTTGAACTAAAAAGTTGGTTTGAACTAAAAAAAAGCAGGGTAGTTCGAACTAAACGTTAGTTCAAACTAAAAAAAAAAAAAAGTGCTTAGTTCAAACTAACTTTGAACTACTTATTTCAAACTAACCAAGTCCAAACTAAGATTTTAGGTGTACACATAGCCACAGTGTCTACCATATTTCAGTTGTTCTAGTAAGCAACTCATCCAGTTTTTAATGAATTCTCTTATTTTTGTGGTATCGACTGAAGAGGTAACATGGATGTTCGGAGATTGACAAGATGGTGACTGCTAGGAGAAGATTTATAGTGGATTTTGAAACAACAAACAAACAAAATGCCACCACCTCACATCAGTCTCTTATATCTAAGATGCTTTATTTTTATTGACATCTGGAAGGAAATTGTGGACAAGTAACCCAGACACAGAATCATGACAAATTGGCAGCAAATTCTTCATGGTATTTAAATTAAAGTCCCACATCAGAGTTCAGAGCAATAGGAAAATATATAGTGTGACCATATTTCCTGAAGGGAAAATACGGAAGCCACCCAAGTCTGGCTTCTCTCTCCCTGTAAGGCTGGCATCACCACTCACCAAAGCCCACCTCCACTATACGAGCCTGCCATTGCCACCCCAGATAGGAGTTGTCCCCAGCTTTTTGTCAAAACTGAGAATTTGTCTCATTTGACCTTGCCAGCTGGTGATCAGCAAATAGGACAAATGCCCAGTTTTGACACCCCCCTCCCAAAAAAAATTCAGGACAGGGGTAGGGCTTTAAAAAGGCACTTTCCCTACCAAAACAGGACATAAAGTTATTCTAAATACATTTCTCCTCTGACTGATATAAAATTCTCTCCCATTATCCCATTTTGTTTCAAAGAGATGTATAGTCTCCAGTGCTGACATTTTGTATGTTCTATTTTATAGCTTTACCATCAATATAATCTTCATTAAGGAAGGCCAACTGAATGTTGAACTCACTTCTTTTTAGTTAGATAAGACATACCTATTCCACCTCTATCCCCTTATGTTTTCTGTAAGTGTCTCAGAAAGCTAGCATGAATTTGAGCACACTTCTTGTAACACCATAAAGCCACTAAAATCAATAAACAAGATGAGACTGTGATTGTTATTCCAAACTTGTTTTGGCAAATTGACACTTGTTAAGCCTTTTTTAAACTAAATTGAGATCCACAGTGGATGACATTCCAGTGACAAGAGCTTATCACATGACAGGGATCTTCTTATGATTTTCATGTATTTTTCTTATGATTTGTGAGCAAAACTCAAATTTAAGTTGAGCATTGTATTGAAATATACTTTTGATAAGTGCATTCATGAAGGAAGAGATTTACATTCTCATTTTTGTGATTTTTGATTATTACCATGGGGGGGACCCCCATAATTTAGCTTTAAAGGCCTCTGAACTGAACAAAAATCAGTTTATATAACCCCAAAGGTCAGTCGGTATTGATTCTTCTAATGACCCTGTTCAGACTGTGTAGAGCTCCCATCTCCCTTAAAAAAACCTCTTGTTATTTGAAGGCCTAGAGTACAAATCAGATTTTCTAAGCATTATCTTGGATAAAATTGCTGCCTCCAAACCTTTTCTTCATTCAGTGTATATTAGTGCACCCCAAGGAGTCAATTAAAACAAACAAAACATCCTAAACAAGCCTAGGAGCTAAAAAGATTTTTCCTTAGTTAAAATTTTCATTAGTGAGGAAAGCTAACACAAATCACTCAGAACCACTTGAGGACTGCATTGTGGCTGTGTGTTTGTGGAGGGCCACAGACAGAAAGACAATGATAAGAGTGGGCTGTGGGCAAGGCTGGAGTTGGACTTATTGGGATCCAGGGCAGAAACTAAGGTGTGGCCCTGACATGCGATGCACATCCATGCACCCCTGGGTTATGATATATATGATTTTTCTGTTCATTTGTGCACTATGATTGTATGATTTGATGCCAATTACGCCATGCAAGGTTTCTTATGGATGCTCATAACCTATTCCATAGGATTAATATGATATCATGTTCCTACAGTTTCAAAAGGGATAGCCGTGTTGGTCTAGTCCAGTAAAAAAACAACAAGGAGTTGTGTGGCACTTTAAGACTAACAGATTTATTTTTCGCATGAGCTTTCATGGGAGAAAATCCCACTTCCTCAGATGCTTCGAAGATGGGTGAATTTACAGAAAGGAATCTGTTAGTCTCAAAGTGCCACATGACTACTTGTTTTTTTGCTGGACTAAACTAACATGGCTATCCCTTTGGAAATTGGATTATTTGGTCTCTATTCCTATAAACTGGATTACTAACAACTGAAGCTGTGAAACAAGGACTTATCTTTGGACTCAAAATCAAATTTGTATGTATGTGATTCACTTTGACCCTATAACATCTCTCATTTTTTTCTTTTCTTTTTATATTAAACCTTTAGTTGTAGTTACTAAAGGATTGGCTGGCAGCATGTTATTTTGGGTAAGATTCAAACCTATATCATTCTATGTGATGTGGCTTACCGCTTGGGCTCAGAAGAACTTATTTCTTTAACAGACCTAGTGGCTGTACTGGGGACCAGTGACTGGAATGCAGTAAAGGGAGCTAGCTATACTATATGGTGGCTTCTTGATATCCATTGTGGGGGATCAGAAGCATTGTTTGTGACTGGTTGGGGGAGTTTATCTCTAGCTAACCCACCAGTGCTGGGAGAATCTGCTCTCCTTTTTGCAGCTTGCCCTGATCTTTGCATATTCAGGTGGTTATCCCAGGAGGTCCGGGTCACACAGCCTCTGATATTTTTTGTCAAAAAAAAAAAAAAAGGTTCCGGTATTCTCCTTTCCCCTGATGGTATTCCATATCCCTGCATACCATCACACACAAAAAAACCCACTGCCTACAGCAACATTTATGTTGATAGCAATGTTCCCTCTAAGGTGCGCTGGCGCTCTGCAGTGCAGCCCGCCACAGCCACCAGCACAGGGAAGGCTGCCGGCAGCGCATGGCTGGCAGCCGGAGTCCCTGCTCACAGCTCCTGTGGAGGAGGGAGTTTTTAAAACTCCTGCCCAGAGAAACTCTAACAGAGCATGCTCAGAAAATCTGAGCATGCTCCGTTAGTGCTTCTCTAGCCCCAGGAGCTGTGGCTGGGCCGTGCGGCTCCAGCCACAAGGTAAGTTTGTGGGGAGGGGCTGGTCAGGCTCGGGAGGGTTACCAGGGAGCGGGCCCGCGAGGGGGGGGGACGCCAGGATCAGGCTTGCAGGGAGGGGTGCCAGGATCGGGCCTGCGGGGGGCGCCGGGATCAGGCCTGCGGGGGGGGGCAGCGCAGTGAGCAACATGGGTTGCTCAGCTGCTTGAGCCTCTTAGAGGGAACATTGGACAGAGGTGGAGCATGTTACATAGCACAGACCCTCAGGACTGTCTTTAGCACAGAGGCTGGAGAATTACATGACAAGTGAGATGGAAATGCCCCCCCCCCCCCGACTCAGGTAGAAATAAAGAGAATCCCAGAAGGATTCTCTGTACAGAAAGTGAAGGATCAGGGTGGTTGAAAACAAAAAGAGACTCTTGGAAGGACTGGGGGCTTTCTGCCTGGGAAACTCCACCTTGAAATAACTTCAAACAAGATCTGAACCCTGCCTGGCCTCAGGCAGAGACTGTCTGCACAAACATCTGACAGCTGAACATCTTGAGCATAAACTTGGACTATGAGGTTAATTTAGGTAGAGATATTAGGTTAGTATGCATCTTTATGCCTTTATTTCCCTGTGGTCACTCCTGACTCATTCATATTATGATTCTGCCTTGATTGGCCCTTTTCTCACTTAAAATTGTACTCTGATCAATAAACTAGTATTTGTTTTATCTAAAGCTGTGTGGTCTTTAGAGGGCATGAGTGAAGAAGGCTGGGCACAATCTTTTTCTTTGCTAAATGGATGGACTTGAGACTATGGTGATAGGGAGTAGGTCCCAGTCCCTGTAGGACAGTGGTTCCTGGTGTGGTAACTGGGGCTGGGCATGATCTCTGGGGGGCCATTCTCCATGTGACTGAAGAGAGCATGCTTACTTTCTGAGACCGATCACATGCAGGAGACTGGTGTGGACTGACTCTGGAGTGAGTGGTCATGTGGCAAAGCAGGGTGAATCAGGAGTCAGGAGTGGAGATAGAAGTGTGGGGGGGAGTGTCACAGCGGCCCACCAGACCGGATCTGGGAAACACTCTGTCATAGGCTCCCAGCCTGCCATCTGGGGCTGAAAACGCCCAAGCTCTGCCATGTGGGGTTGAGGCACAAGCTGCTGAGACTGAAGTGGCAGCCATCTGAGATCACTGCCTCTCCCCCCTCTCGCAAACCCTCTGCTTTTGTATTTCTACTTGTAGAGAAAATTACTCACATTACCTTTAAGTACTGTACTACTCACATTACTGTGACTCTGCAGATAAGCTGTAACATAGCAGTGTGGGGTCCCCTCTGGTGTGAGGCCATGGGCAATTCCCCTGCTCACTACTCCCTAATGCTAGCCCTGGCCATGGGAGCTATGTTTATGCAAATACAGTTGCCATAACACACCAGAGAGAAGGTATATCACATATTGCAGCTTCCTTTTCAGCCTCCAGGCAAGAGGCTGAAGCCTTTGGTGTGCTGCAGCCCAATCCACCAGTCCTGGGTCAGGGAGTTGATATTAACCACCCTGAGCACTTTGGACTCCCCTGAATAGAGTCAGATTACTTTGAGTTTATATAGATGAAATGATTTCACCTTTGGATTGTTCTGCATCTAATCCTAATGGATAGTTCACATTGACAGCCTGCTCTTTTTCAAGTAGCAGTATTACTTAAGAATACCAAAGGAGCGCTAGTTACATATTTAAACACTACTGATTTCTTATCCTATTTAGATTTGTTTGGGATCTTTATTTAGGTCTGCAATTAAAGCAAAATACAAGCACAATGATTTTAGATATTTTTAATTTCCTTTTAGCCACCCTCTGATTTCAATTGGAGCAGCCATATCAGCAGGACTTAATAATCACCTGAGTTATATAAAACAGTATGTGCATGTTATTTGTGTAGAACAGTTTTATCAACGAAGTTCAACAGAGTCCAGAAAGAACCTTCTATATCAATCTAGTACCAGAATACAGTACATGAAGGCTGACATCTTGTTATCTCCAAAGACTCAACAATTCTTTAGTGATCCATGTTGACAGTAACCAGAGGTTAGATTCAGATCTGGCTACAAGCCAGGTAATAAGCATTTTGTGAACCCAGATACCATTGCACATTAGTAGCCTGTTCTAATGAGGCAGGGCTTCATGTGGGTTTCCTTGATAGCTGGCTTTCCCACTCAGTTGCTTTAAGGTGAAACTCCTGAAAGATAACAACAAATACAGATGAGTTAATCTAAATGCAAGCCAGTCATTCAGGTTTTGATAACAGTCACCGGCAGGATAAATTTCAGCTTTTCTTAGCATTAGTAACATCAGGCCACTGCAACTGTATTAAGTCATGTGTTTATTTGAATGCAAAGTAATTTGCACAGACCTTGGAAGGATAGTTGCAAAGAACTTTAATAATGTAAGTTTTATGTGAATTTTGCCTTCACACTAGTTTACAGCCATTAATTCCTTCCCTCATTTCCAACAGACAAAGATTAATTGGTACTGTTTATCAGAGCATTTGGTGATTAGGAATGTGCCTCTCTTATCCATATTTTCCATCACTGGACTGTGGCCGCTCAATAAAAAGATGTGCCCCAAACCAGAACATCCATTTTTCAGCATAGCAATATGTGGCAACAAGTTACTGCTTTTGTAAAGCTATTACTTTTACTGTCAACATGACTGCTACTATGAGTTGTCTCATTAGATGGGATATATTGTAACTGAATGAAAAAGTCCTGAGCTCAAGGAAAATAAAAGACCACTCCCAAAATAAAAATATCATATTTCAAGTATATGATATGATACTACCTCTAAAATATCAAAGTATATGGTAGTGAGGTTGATGAACACACCCAAAGACTACTGAGGGGAGATTATGAATGGGCAAGATTAGAAGAATATGATAAAGGTCCTAGAAAGATGAAGAATGAAAGTGATGTACAGGTCTAGTAGATGAGTTTGAAAACTGCTCTGGTATGTAAAAATAAACTTAGAAACCTGACGTAACTGATTTCCTTATGAAAGCTGGCTTAACTATGTTAAATGCAGCTGAAACTTCAGCTTCCGCTGACATCATACAAGGAAGTATTAATACTGTTGTACAAAGAACTGCTGAGACCTCATCTGGAATACTGTATGCAGTTCTGGCTCAGCTGGAACAGGTGCAGAGGGGGACTACTAGGATGATCTGAGAAATGGAAAACCTGCCTTATGAGAGGAGACTCAAAGAGGCTGGCTTGTTTAGCCTAAACAAAAGAAGGCTGAGGGAAGATATGATTTCTCTCTATAAATACATGAGAAGGAATGAATAACAGGGAGGGAGCGTGTTTATTTAAGTTGAGTGTCAATGGTGGAACAAGAATAAATGGATACAAACTGGCCATCAACAAGTTTGGCCATGGAATTAAATGAAGATTCTAATCCTCAGAGGACTGAAATTCTGCAATAACGTACCAAGGGGAACACTGAAGGAAAAACCCAGGTTGTTTTAAGACTGAGCTTGATAGGTTAATGGAGGGGATGGTATGATGGAACTGCCCATGATGTCATGTATCTAATCTGTAAATGCTAGCAGCACATACCTCCAACATCTGGTGGTGGGACATTAGATGGGGAGGGCTCTTACAGAGAATCCTTTCCCAGTTATCTGGCTGATGGATCTTGCCCACATGCTCCAGGTTTTACTGACGGTCAGTTTTGGGGTTGAGAAGGAATTTCCTCCTGTGTCATACTGAAATAGACCTTGAGCTATTTCTCCTTCATCTGTAACATGGGATATGGGTCACTTGCAGGTTCAAACTAGTGTAAATGGTGATTCTCTGTAACTGAAGTCTTTAAATCATGATTTGAGGGGTTCAGTAACTCATCCAGAAGCTAGGGTCTGTTGCAGGAGTGAGTGGGTGAGGTTCTGTGGCCTGTGATGTACAGAAGGTCAAATTAGGTGCTCATGGTGGTCCCTTCTGGCTTTAAAGTCTATGAGTCTAGAAGTTTAATTTCCCCAGAGACAGACACATTTAAATTCCAATCCCTGAGGGAACAGAGATGAAAAAGTGAAGTGAGCCAACACTGAAGTTCTGGCTTAGGCTGTCATTCATAGTTATGTCTACCAGTGTCTGGTTTGATTACATGCTGAGGAACAGTTCAATCTGCTTTAAATATTCAGTCAAAAGAATAATTTATCCTAGACCTTTAGGTTTTTATAATTGGCAAGGTAACCTTGCATCTTAAAACTATTCTAAGCACTGACCTTGTTGGCTGTATGCTAGATATGCAGATAGGCAACTAACTATACACTACATAATTCTCTATACCTCTGTATATAATACATATTTATAAATAATCAGAACAAACAATACTCTTCCATCCTTTAATTTATCATATCCATCTTTCTCTATATGTTTGTGTTTCAGTGTGTGACTACCTCTGTCAGTCAGTCTATGTACTTTTCTAGAAAGCCAGGTTCAATTTGTTCTTTAAATAGCATTTTAAAGCACTTGCTTATCCAGATATGTGTAACAGTATTAGCTACAATGAATGATCACTGCTTCTATCTCTCAATAATTACTTTTCAGATATATAAGATATCTTCCTGAAGCAAGATGTCAGTCTCAAATGAGCTCTGTGAGATTTCACAAGGCAGATGTATTGTACTGTTAGAAGTCTATGTCCGTTGGTCTATTGAGACTAGTGATTCATTTTACAGAACATCTCTGGAGAAATTAAATAGAATTCAGAGGATGGCTGATAATAAGATAGGTGAAATAGATGAAAGCACTGTGTTAGATCTGTAGCTGTGTAAATGGATATAAAGTGACCATCAACAAGCCTCAACTTGTTGATGGCCACTTTATATTTGTTGGCTCAATGGAGCTATGCTAATTTATACCAGCCAAAGATTTCACTAATCAGATCTTTCTGTGTATGTAAAATGGAAGGAGGTTTTATGTACATGAATTTAATAAATAATGGGCACATCTGAACAATTCTACATATTCTTGCACCAGGTTCCCTTAGTGCTGTGAGCGGAGCTGGCCCTAGACAAAATGGTGCCCGAGGCAAGGAATGTCTTTGGCATTCCTGCTTCCATTTGTTAAATGTTTGAATCCCTTATTTCTTTATTGCATTTGTAGCTCATTTCATGACTTTGAATTTCATGATTGACGTGCATGATTTATTGGAGCTGGGATCTCACTTCACTTCAGTTTGCTCTTATGTCTCACTGACTGATTGTCGATGCTCTGCCCCTTATTTATCTGCGAGGGAATGACTGATCACATTCTAACAAGTTGGAAGAAAACGTAGTTCTCAGAAAGTCTGGGCTAGAACATTCTAGGAGGTAATTGAAAAATAAATCCACATGTAGAATACCTGAAACATTTTACTTCAAACATTCTATTTTCTCATTTGTCACAAACAACAAAAAGAGCACCCTGAGACTGGCATGCTCCAACCCTGGCATCTTAGCCTAGATGATTGCTGGGATTGCCTGCCCCTAATTGAGTCCTGAACATGAGACCAGTTGCACAAGCTCTGATGAGAGAAGAAAATGATAAACTTTATAAACAGCAAACAAATTACTTTGAAAATAGCTTGTCTGTGATTGGTAATAGGGTCATGATCTGATATCTCACAATCTAGCAGGACTAGAAACAAAGGGAAAATTCTTAGCTCTTGTAAATAGGTGTAACTCTGATTAAAGTCAATAATGCTACACTGATTTATCCCAGCTGGGTATCAAAGTTTTATGCTCTCTTGTCACTTCCCTGGGTGTGCTGTGCCTACAACAATCCTTTTCACTCACTCCTATGCCACTTTGGGTTTCGATCTTGCAAATAGTGTTGTGGTTGCCAGATAGTTGCCACCTGTGTTATTTAGCAGGTCCATCAGACTTTTTACCTGCATGAATTTCCATCTGGCAGTGTCTAACACCATACTTTTGCGGTGACAAGTAATAGCTTTCTCAAAACAAAGAATGGAAGATTTTCAGTCCCAAAGAACTTTCTCTCTGCACAATGTCAAGGTCCTCCCTTGTAAAGAAAGATATTCTGCTATTGCAAAAATTACAGTCAGATGTGTGTTGAAAATGTCAGTCTAAAAGGCGTTCAACTGATCATCTTCCCGGAGAATATACAGTTGTCCTGCTTATGGGGATTTGTTTGGAAGGGAAACCCATATTTATTTTAGTTGATTTTTTTTTGTCATCACAGTTTTCCGTATCTTTTTATTGTATGGTTTTCTTTTCCTGCATGCCTTGGATCTTGAAGAGTCTCCTTTGACTTCAAGCATAGTCCTGGGATGAGTGAAACATTTTAGCCTAGGATCCAGGGAGATAACATCTCTCTCTAACTACAATTATTATGCTAACTCCTTTAAAGCTCATTTCCCAAGCTGTGTCATTGTTTTACATTTCCTGATTAGCCTCATAAAATGCTCCTCAGCTTCCTTTCATGTAATTCTTTGCCTTTGGGCAGGCAATGGTACACAACTGAACAAGGAAACTGAGTCACAAATAATATTCATAAGAAATAATACAGCTATTTCCCTGGCTTATCAATCTTTAATCAAGAAATAGCTCAGAAAAGATCATTATTCTAGAAAGATCTACTGAACAGTTTATCATTGTTAAAGTACAGGGGAAAGGACAATGTGACGCAGTGAATGAACTTTGAAAAGTTCATTCTGGCTAAGAAGTTTTATTTCAGTAATGAGGCCCCTATTAAACAAAGGAATGATTGAATCAGTGATATCACTGAAACAAGGTTTTTATAGTGTGTTCACTGTACCTCACATGGTGTAGGATTCACACTGTGCAAGTTCTGCTCTGGTTTAAACAATTTCACTAATAATGCTGGAGTGGACTAAAAGAAAATCATAGTGAGTTGTCCCCATTCCAAAAGATGATTTTTTGTACACATTTTCATGTCAACAAGCTACTAACTAACAAAAGTGGGGCAAAATCAAAATGGCAGCTGCACCTGTCAAACCGCATGCCAAAGAGAGGGAGTCAGCTACAAAAAGCAAGAGAGAAGATGCAAAAATACAGAAGGCACTCACAGGCAGTAAAGTCTAGAAAACCAAATCCAATGTAAAATTATAATTATGGGTCAATCTTTTGTGCAATGAAGTTCATCTCTGTAGAGAAATCTTCAGTGTCTCCACAGAGATTGTTACCTCAGAACTCACATGCAGGTTTTAAGCCACCTGAAAGCAACAAATATTATTTAATTGCCTCCAAACCAGATTAGTTCTGAGATGAAGGGTGGGATCAGTGCAGCCTAAACGAATAAAACCCCTAGTGGAAAACACGGCTACAGCCCACCGATCAAGAACAGATTCAGAGCAATGAAGAAACTTAGAGCACGAATTTCCTTTACAACAAGTATTAACATTTATTTAAAAGATCTTAAACATATTTTCATTTACTTCAAGATCTTACAGAATTATAATGAGATTCAGAGACTGAAAAATATTAATTAATACTTGTATATCTCAGCGAGCATTACAGAGTGACAGTTTAGGATGGAACACTCTTTGCTGGGTTTCCCTTCTTATAGTTACAGACACATAATCAGAAACCAGATAGCAAGACAAAGTACATTAAAACATTAGAGACAAATACAAAACACTTAACAAATTATAACATCCCACAAGCAAGGGCCAGTTGCCTATGGCATGGGGAGATCTCAGGTCTTACATCTATTTCCCCTTCTCCGCGCAATAAGGGTTTTCAACTTAGGTGTTTCCTACTGCAGTCCAGTGGAGCTACTGGTTTGCCTACCACTGTAAGCTACCTTGTAAGGATTGGGCCCCTGTCATCAGTTACTGCTGTAAAACGGTTTGTTGGTCTTTAACCTGAGCTAGTGATGTCCTACCCTCCTTGGGACCCTTTTCTTACCACAATTTGAGAGGATTCATTCTCAAACAATCAGTCTGGTCTTCACTGTCGTTGTGCTTGCTGCCTTTTGTTTCCCTCTCTGTTGTGGTCTCTGTAGCAACAGGTGGCTCAGAAGGTGCTAGAGAACTCACAGGTGCAGCTGCTGCTTTGTGTGTCAGCAGAGTTCTTTGTG
Organism: Podocnemis expansa; assembly: GCA_007922195.1. Taxonomy (NCBI): domain Eukaryota; kingdom Metazoa; phylum Chordata; order Testudines; family Podocnemididae; genus Podocnemis; species Podocnemis expansa. The sequence continues at coordinate 51,154,346 of ML681994.1, read as the reverse complement.
ACACCTGCAGGGGTTGTGACACTGCCAGAGCTTTAAAGCCTCCAGCTTTTTGAAGTGGGCTTATGTGGAATCAGGCTCTCTCAGAAGCATGCACCTTGCATTAAGGCTCAGGTGTCGGAATGGTGCAGCCTCTTTTGGATAGCCTATACCAGAGACGGTGAGACATGAAGTCCCCCAACTGGGAAGATGTCCCAGTTGTACCCTCTGGCTGCTCCTTCCCAGAGACGGTAAGATCTGAAAGTCCCCCAGCAGAGACTTCACTCTGCTGTACCCTCTGGTCGTGGAGTGTGTGTGCAAGCTTTTGGCTGTGTGATATTCGTTGCTCACAGACTTAACTGCAGGACTCAGTTATCTGCCTGTCTGGGGTGCGTGTAAGATTGCTTATCCAGGTTCACCCTTCTGAGACTAAGTCCAAAGACCCAGCTCAGAGACTAAGTACTGTCTCTGCTCAGAGACTAAGTTCAGAAAACGCCCTTCTGAGACTAAGTCCTGCAACTTAGCTCATAAAGTTCCACCAGAGATGTCTCTCTCTGGGGTCAAGTGGTGGTGTGACTCCTAGTGCAGCAGGAACATAGCCAGAGGCCGGTGGAATGCAATAAGGAGTGGGAGAGATCTCCGAAGCTCTGCTGCTGTGCAGCTTCTTTTATACACTAGCATCACTTTCATCTCCTCTTGACCACTCACAAAAGATGTGATTTCATCCTCACCCAATTACAAAGAGGATGATTTCACCTAGCACCTGCACAGTGCGTGATAGAGATCAAAGGGTTTTAGGGGTCCTTGGACAGTGGGAGAAGACCTCAGAATACTTGATGGGAGGGGGAATGAGGGAGTTCAAAAGTTTACAATCTTCCTCCATCTTGACCTACTTTTCCTTAAAGAGATATATCTATTGGTTCTGTTCCCCTATGATCCATATGAATGGAGATCAAATTTCACTAGCTGAGTGCATTTTGAATATCAGCTTTGTTTTAAACACTTGTAAATGATAACTTATGGATACTTTACCACTAATTTTTACATATTATGCTATTTCCAGCTTTATTTTAACACAAATTTCTACTAGATTGCCTTACACTATTTTTCTACTCATATGCATCTTTATCCAATCAAGCTTTGCTGTGATACTACAGAGATGGCAAAAATCTCAGGCTACAAGATAACTTTGCAAGAGGAGTCAGAGGCAGGCCTGCGGAAACTACCATTTGGCAGAACCATTAGTCATTCCCCATTGTAGAATAAAACTACCACAACAACAAAGAGATCCATGTCTTGTCTTCAAAAGTGTCACAGTCAACTCTCTGTATATTTTCCTGGCAACCTGTTGTGCAGTCAGCAAGTATGTCTACACCCCAGGTTTAAGGCAACTTAAACAAAGCCCTGTCCACACTGAGAAGATATTACATTTGCGTAAGTCGATTTAATAATTTTTACTTGAAAAGCTGACTCAGCAGTTAAGTTGACTTTATTAAGTCGACTTAAGCCAATGTGGCCCAGGACTTGGCTTAACTTGATTTAATTGGCCTCCTAGCCATCTCAGACATGGGGCTCAGGCACTGGAGTGAAAGGACATGGCAGGGATCTGGACTGAGGGGAAAAGGGAGACATGGTGGGGATCTGGGTGGGGGAGAAAAGAGATGTGGCCAGCAGGGATCGGGGCTGAGAAGAAAAGGGATGCATTGGGGATCCCAGCTGGGGGTGGGGGGAAGGGATACACGGCAGGGATTGGAGCCGGGTAGGAAAGGGAGACGCGGTTGGGATCCAGGCATGGGAGAAAAGGGACATGGCGGGGATCTGGACTGGGTGGAAAAGAGATGCATCGGGGATCCGGGCACAGAGCAGAATTCTGCACTCAGCTCCAACACCTATCTCATTGACTAATCTGCTTTAGCTGTGAGATTTCCCCCCGGACTGGAGCAGACACCTCTTTCCACAGCACCAGGATGTTTATATACAAACACACCAGAGAGCCACATGGATCATCTTCGCTTTCAGGAAACTGAGGCTGTGGTCAGTGCCGACTCTCTCCAAAGCAATTAAAAATGGAAACCCCATGTTCTGGTAAGTGACATTTTCTTCTAGCTGTGAACAAAGGTTTACACCAGTGGTTCCCAACCTGGGGTCCAGGGACCCCTGGAGGTCCGTGGACATGTTGTAGGAGGTCTGCGGAGCCTCTCCCTATCGGGGCTGGAGTCCAGCTGCAGCCCCAGTGCTCCCCACCAGGGCTGCCTCTCCCTGCCCATGGCTGGATCCTGGCAGGGGAATGGGGCTGCAGCAGCTCCCCAGGAGGACAAGGGCAAGGGGCCATAGCCACAGCGGCTTGGCTCCCCAGCAACATGGGCCATGGTGGTGGCAGTGCCACTTGCCGGCTGTCCCAGTGGCGCGGCCAGAATAGTGCAGGCTAGAGTCTGCCTGTGTGGGCCAGATTACATAATCAGCTGGGGGTGCAGGGGGGCACAAAGTTTTTTTTTTGTTTTTTTTTGTTAAAAAGGGGTCCCCAGGCTGAAAAAGGTTAGGAACCACTGGTTTATAGTAAGGATTTGTCAGGGTAGGGTTCAGTGCAATGGAGAGTCCTCTGAATTTGGGGTAGTATTCCAGTCTCTCACTGTGACTGAATCCCTGGATGTCTGCTGTCAGGCAGCAGAGGGTCCCCGTCATGGAGCTGTTCCATGGGCAGAATTCATGGCTGAGATGTTCTCCTCCAACAGATGCTGCTCGAGTAATTTCCCCTCCTAGCCCCATCAACTGCTCTCCCTGTTGAACTGCAGAGTTTTGCTCCGCTTTTCTCATGCTAATCGCACCCATTCAGCTTCTCTCTTGAGGCTGTTTGTATTGAAATAAATCTCAGTGTTTGCAGCCCACATGATTAATTGATATTCTTGTAAACCAAACAAGGAGTCCCTCAGCACTTAAAGACTAACAAATTTATTTATCACATGGGCTTTCATGGGAGAAAATTCCACTTTATCAGACACTTTGAAGATGGGGGAACTTACAGAATGGGTGGAAAATGAATGTAGAGGAGTGTAAGACATAAGATCAAGGTCACACTGTAACAGCAGATTAGAACAGTTGTTAAGATTCAAACACTGGGAAACAGCACACAGAAAGAGAGAAAGAAAGTAAATTGCTATTTGTTTTAGATTAGATTGTGTGAAAGCAGGATTAAATCATGACTATGGATTTTTTTTTCCCATTACAACAGGTGATTTGACTTCACCTTCCTCTAAGTGCTGTTTTCCGATGTTTGAGTCTTAACAACTGCTGCGTCCTGCTCTTCTGCTGTCAGTTGCCCTGCGGAACCTGGTCCAGAGCCAGAAGTGTCTGGGAAATGCAGCGAGGCTGTGGAGTGCTGCGCTGGCACATTGCTGGGCCACGTTAGGCTCCCTGGGCTCCCTGTTGCCACACACAGTATGGAGGGTGTTGTGGCCACACACTTCCTGTAGTAAGGGAATGGTCGGGAGGGGCATTTCTGCTGTGGTGCACTGTGGGCCAGCTACTCAAAATGCACCACTCCTAGTATGCCTTAGCAGGTGCCAGTGTGAATGTGGGCAGTCTCCTTGCATTTTGAGTGTGGACACACTAAACTGGCTTTAAGTAGACCTTATTAAGCTGGTTTAATAGTCCTGTAGTGTAGACATAGCCAGTATGACCTTTTCAAACATATGCTCATTTAGCTTCAGCAGCAATGTAAAATGAATGCCTGCATTTCTTGTTCTCACCTCTACATCTACGGATCTGTTGTTTCAATTTAAAATTGTTTCTGGTTTCAACCAGGCCAATTATAAGGAACTTTAAAGCAAAAGAGAACCACTGGAAGGTAAAAGAAGAAAGGAGTCCTGTGGCATTTAAAGACTAAGAGATTTATTTAAATAAATCTCTTAGGCTGTGTTCAGACGAGAGTTTTATTTTGAAACAACAGCCGTTGTTTTGAAATAAAATTTCTTATGTCCAGACGACATTCCGTTATTTAAAAACAACAGGACCCATTGTTTTGAAATAATGGCCATTGTTTCAAAACAGTAAAACCTCACATGAAATTGAAATAGCCGTTATTTCGAAACGGTTGTTTCCAAACAACGATGTTCTGACGTGTTATTTCGAAATAACCATTATTTTGAAATAACACTTTTGCCCTTCTCCTTCCCAGGGTGCCTTCCTTTTAGCTTTTATTGGGTGGAGGCATGGCCCAGGGTGGGGGCCATGTTGCCACAACTTCCATGGTGCCCCTCTCCTAAAGCGAAATAGCAAGTCCTGTGTTTGGACATGCTATTTCTCTTTGAGCTTTTCCCTTAATTTGAATTAACATTTTCTTAATTCAAATTAACTTATTTTGAAATAAGGACTTAATTTTGAAATAACTCATCTCAAAATAACTTATTTCAAAATAACAGTTTACGTGTGAACATAGCCTCAGTCTTTAAGTGCCACAGGACTCCTTGCTTTTTTCTTTTTTTTTCTCCCCAAACATGGCTGCCCCTTTGGAACACAGGAATGCAAGATGACTTTCATGAAATTGAGCTTTGTATTCTGTTGTTTAAAGGTGAGATTTACTCCATGGAGAGATGTAAATCATTCCAAATGACACTTTAACAAAGCTCAACTTTTTGTCCTGCATAAAGATTTAAATTCTTTTTGCAGCCAGCAACAATTCTTATTTGAAGTGGTTCAGCATGAAGCAAATGATCCTGTCAAAGAATAAGTAAATAAATGTCTCTAGCCTTCCCAATTTAATTATTTTATCCATCAGCGAAGGCATTATATAATTTATCTTTTGGTCATAATCTTTTAAAGAAATAAACCCAGGTGAAAGTTATTTGTTTGCACTAATTCTAATTGCCTTGAACGTATGTTATTCATGAAAAGTAAAGGTAAAGCATTGGATCATCTTAGTTTCTGAAAATGCTAACAAATAAATACATTTATTTATTACATACTGGTCTCCCTCTGTTGAAATAATTACTTAAATTTACTAGGCTTCTCATCTAAACATTTTTATAAGGATCAGTGGTGTTGCAGTATTCTTCTGAGGAAATACAGTAGGAGATCATCTCACAAAATACTAACAATATTTCCAAATGAATCAACCTATCCAAACCATTTTTCCAAAGCTGAAAAAGTAAATGCTGATGACACACTATTAGAGACACTTTATGCCTCCCATTCACTGTTAGTTACAGTAGGGTGTAAGAGTTCTAAGGATTAAGCACCCATACAAACACATTAAATTAAAACGTAAAGCGGATTTGTTGCAGTGCTTATGATGGCAATTACTTTTTCCATTTATTTGCTTAAATCCAGTCAATAAATATACCAGTCCACTTAATCTAATGCTCAATTAACAAAGCAATGCTTGCATTGTCAGCGTCTCTATAGGCAAAAGAAGAAAACAGACAACAAAGATTCTCTGAACTCTAGCTCCATCTTTGTCAATGAGTTAGTGTTGTATAGATTTCAGGTTCTTTACTTGAAACAGGAAAAGTTCATATAATTATGGACCATGAAAAATGTGACTATGGTTAACAGTCTCTTCAGAGGACAGAAGTAATTTCCATCTGAAATGACGGCTGTAAAGTTAATGAGTTTCCAAAGAGTTGCAAGATGAGCTAAAGTATAATTTTAAATTAGATTTGGTATTTTGAATGTGGGTCTTGCTGCACAATTTTGATTTGCTTCTTTTAAAAAACAACAACAACAAACCACCCTCTATATTTCATAATGACCAGAGATGGAATGATGGAACTATGTTTATTTAGCATTAAGAAAGAAGAATGACAGAAGATTTCATCCCAAATTATTAACAGGTTTCTACACATACACTTGGACAAAGATGGAAAACCAGCATGAAAAATTATCTGAAAATTTCTCAGAAGAGTCCTTAAAAAACCAAAACCAAAACAAAACAGAAGCTTGGTCCTGGACTGGTCTTGTTTCTTTGACATTAGAAATTACTCTTTCACCCCAGGCATCATAATTCTATACAAACACAGATTTATATTTGTCATAGTTCTTCTCATACAGAAATATGAAACTGGTTTCCCTTTATGGTAATGAATGATAATTGAGGGATAGGAAAACTTCAATTTTACAGTCAATAGTTTGTCATCTTTTCATATGTGAAATTTTTCCCCTTATTATACAGAGGAAAACATAAAGTATATTTTTCTGTGAAATCTTTATATATAGGATTTTTGAGATCTTACACTTACTTGAGATTAGTCCACTGATGCAGTTAAACTATATTTTCCCCACCCTTTATTCCCAATCAAACCATTCTGGAAGTTTGAAAAGTACAGCTAAGTTCTTTTCCTTCCATTATTTTTGTGTGTGTATGCTGAGATTAGAAACACAAAGTAGTAAATGCTGCAAAAACGGCAAGGAGTCTTGTGGCACTTAAAGACTAACAGATTTATTTATCACATGAGCTTTCATGGGAGATTTTTTTTTTTTTTTTTGCTTTACTAGACTAACACTCCTGCCCCTTTGGAACTGGGCTAAATGCTGCAAGAACAGTTTTCCTGGTCTGGCAGCTAAGAGAAAAATACTGCAAAAGTCATAGGAAAACATATTCATGTTAGGAAAATCTACTCCAAATTCATGCAGCCAAATCTGCAGTGGATCCCTCCAGTGGCTTTGGGTTAGGGTCTCTGTGCAAATGTAAGAGTGTACACAGGCAAACAGTACTGAAGGACTAGGGCCTAATTTTGTTAACTCATTTTGTTTCAATAGATTGGCGACAAGTAAGACAAGTGTCTGAACTTTCAACATCTAATCTGAGCATAAATGGACTTTCAAACTTTTTTGCCTAATAATAGCTATTATATTTTATATATTACAATTATATTTTTAAAAGTCTCTTCACTTAGCAAAAAAACCTGGTATTTACCAAGGCTTCTGTATCCCATTTTACTTAAACAGTGAAGGAAAATTCCCACCCTGTGAAGGAAAATCAGTTTTATTAAAGCTTTAGAAATGTTACAGGATTATAAAGATAAAAGAATTCATTTTTTAAATTTAAACCAAGTCTTTTACAACAGAATTATGTCAGGGATTGAATGTGTACCATTAAGTGTATTTGACTTTTTAAATTACTAAGTTTCTAGAGACTTACAAATGGTGCTTTGGTTGTGATACAAAATGTCATTGCTGGATGATAAGAGAATCATGCTTTTTACTTTTAACAAAAAGGATAGTTTCCCTGCACACACACACAGATGGCAAAGATAAGAGGCTGAGACTTAATGACTTGACAGCTACAGTACACATAAAAGAGTAATGGTAAAAAATACATACTTTATGGGAACAGTGCTATAGTGATTTAAGGGTTAAGGAGCCTCTGAGCAACTAATGATCAGTAACTGTCATTATTCTTATTGATTAACTATCTGCAAAGCACATTGTAAGGAATTAGAAGCACATGATGTGATAGATACCCACTAGGAAAGATAAATATTGTGAAAAATAGAAAGAAAAAGAAAATTATTGCCATCTGATTTGTGGTAATTTAAACCTATTTATGTCAAAAATAATTTACAATACATGAAGTGAATGTAATGAAATACAGCAAAATAGAGAAATTAAGGTAAGCATTGAGTATCAAATATTTTGCAGAGGAGCAGCACAAGGAATCTATTCACTTTCAGTTAAGCAATTTTGGCCAAACCAGTCTGGTTAAAATATGTGGTTGAATTTTAATCTATTGATTATATCTAAGGAAACATGTAAATGCATCTCTGCAAGGGAAGTGTTGTTCTACCAACTGATGAAATGTGGATCAGGAGAGGAGGAGATTTTACTTAAAAAATCTTGACCCAAAAAAAAAAAAGAGAGAGAGAGAGAGAGAGAGAGAGAGAGACAGAGAGAGAGAAATTGGTTGCATAACATACAGAGAAACCTGCACAGTGCAGTGCATGTATTTTTCTACATTATTTACCACTCTTGGTTACATTGTTATTGGTGTTCTACACATTCCATTTATTGTGAAAAAAAATATTAACCATGCTGTGCTTTCGCTTCCTCTCTTAATACAGCTTTGCAATAATCCAGTAACAGAAACACTGACATCAAACGCACACACTGTACTGAGGTTTAGTTGGTGTAAATCAATGTGGCTTCACTGATCTACCTATCTTGATTTACACCAGCTGTGGGTCTGACCCACAATATTTAGTACCTTCACCAAGTAAATAATATTATTGGGATGATACCACTGCACTGTTAGCTACTATTGGTACAACTGAAGTATTCCATTCATGCTAATCTAGCTCTAGTAGAACATCACTATTCGGATTGTCTTCTTCCAAACTTTAGTAATATATTTGGGAAAGAGATTTATGTTCATCCTGGTTGCATGGGTGAAAGTGATGCTCACCAGGCGACTTATTACTGTTCCCCCATGTCTACTTGATTCTCTGGACTCCAGTGGGGAACCACTGATCCCCCTTTGAATGGCTATCTCTTCGTCTTCCACCCAGCTTTCTATGCCAGAGGCAGTTGGTGTGAAACCAGAGGCTCTAGAATTCCAGTCCCCCCCCCCTTTTTAATCCCTTTGCCCCACACAGTCTTGAGTCACAGGAGCAGCTGGTGTGCTCTGTGTCAGTGTTCCTAGACAGGAAAATCATTCTTGAATGTACATTTATTGGTGTACTAGCGACTAAGTATATGTCTTCAGTTACAGCAACAAATTCACTGCTGACAGATTGATTTATCGGTATTGGTTGAGCAGAAGTGAAGACCTGCCCAATCAATCCAGAAGTCAATTTAGTATAGCCACATACACAAAAAAGCATAGCGCTGTGTCAACAGCTATTTATTTAATCTAAGTAAAGAACAGACTTCAGGAAATTGAAGTAAGTTATGCAAGCTATTCTATATAGCTTATCAAGTTCCACAGGAGTAGCCATGTTAGTCTAGTAAAGTGAAAAAAGTAAGGAGTCTTGTGGTACTTAAAGACTAACAGAAGAGGGGGAACTTACAGAATGGGATGAAAATAAATGCAGGACAGTGTAAGGCATGACATCAAGTCATACTGCTACAGCAAATCAAAGCATTTGTAAGGATTCAAACTCTAGGAAACAGCACATAGAGTGAGGGTGAAGTCATATTACCTGTTATAATATGAAGAGAATCCATAGTCACGATTAAGTCCTGCTTTCACACAATCTAATTTGCATATTATTTGAATTTCAGCTGTTTCTCTTTCAAGTCTTGATGTACCATTGATTTTCTTGAGGAGCATTGTTAGCAGATCATTAATGGAGTGATTAGGAAGATGCAAGTGCTCAGCAACTTTTTTTTTTTTTGTGATTTCTGATGTCAGATTTGTGCCCTTTTATTCTTTTCCACAGTAACAGTCCTGTTTGTCCAATATATAAGGTAGAGGGACATTTCTGGCACATGACAACATAAGTCACATTGGTGGATAAGCAGGGGAATAAGCCTTTGATGGAGCAGCTCATTTTATTAGGTCCTATAATAGTGTCTTTTGTGCAGATATGTGGTCAAAGATGGCAGCACAGTTTGTTGTAGAGATATGTGCTTGCTTGAATGATTCCATTGTTACATCTATAGTTGCTGGTGACTGTCTGGTTAAGGTTGGGGGTGGCTGTCTGTAAGTGAGAAGAGGCCTGTATCCCAAGGCTTGAGAGTTAGGGATCATTTTGTAGAATAGGCTGTAGATCCTTGATGATGTGCTATAGAGGTCTGACTTGGCGGTTGTAGGTGATGACTAGTGGGGTTCTGTTTTCTTTCTTGGGCTTCTCCTTTAGTAGTTGACTTTGGGGTATCCTCATGGCTCTGTCAATCTGTTTCTTCATTTCTGCAGGTTGGTACTCTAGTTTTAAGAATGCTTGATAGAAATCCTGAAGGTGTTTTTCTATCTCAGGGATCAGAGCAAATGTGGTTATATCTTAGGGCTTTGCTGTAGACAATTGATCCTGTGGTATGTTCTGAATGAAAGCTTGAGGGATATAAGTAACTATACCAATCAGTTAAATATCTCTGCCTTTCATATTCAGTCAAAGAAACAGAGGGATTGCACAAAAGATATGCAGAATGTATCTAATATAATGTTCAAAATCACTTGGTCCAGTTACCCCCTATGTATAAGACATGAGTGCTGATTTTTCTACCTGAGAATAACATCTCAGACTTCACCTTCAGTCTATAAACCAAAGCACTGACCTTTCCAACAGAGGATAACAGTCAATCAAACTGAAAAATCACTGATGCACTTTCCAGCACTTAAATGGCATGTCAAGCCTTCTATCTCATAGTACTATCTCACTAAAATGAGAGGTGAATAAACTAACACCCTTGTCCATATTTTACTAAAATATTACCACATTTATGGGACCTGGAGGCAGGCCAAGCTAAGAATCCTATAGAACATCTCAAGTTTTATACAATGGCTTTCCTTCTTATTCTTTTACTGTTTACTTCAATAAAATCAATTCTTTCCTCTTTTGTTACAATTATATATAAAGAATCCCTTATGCACCAGTTAACCTCATTTTTTTCTTTCCAATGATACTTTTTATCCTTCCCCCCCCCCAACTGTCTCTCTTTCTTTCTATATTCATACCAACAGGCATCAACCATGTAACCCTCACAGCATCTGCTTCTAGATCAAGGTGTATGTGTGGGGGGAGGCAGCCCCATGATCATTAGGGCATGTTCCATCCCTACATTTTTCATTCTTTTCATTAAACCTGAAACAATTAGCTTGAGGGCTTTAAGTTTTTTACTTTTCACAGAGACCATGATAACTCCTATTGGTAAATGCTTGTGCTAAATATTCTTATATTATCATTAAAGGCAGTTATTAATTAACATTTGCACGTTAACATAGATGGAATCTCTTTGCCATTATCTCTCAGTGGCTTCAGAACTGCAGAGAAATTCACTATACGAGTTGGCATTCTATCAAGCCATCCAATTCATATTTTTTGAACTTATTCTTAATTGCTTTCTTGTTACGTTCTTGTTTCACTGGGAAGATCGAGAGAGAGAAAAAAAAAATATTGCCAGTTGACAGGATTTGGAACTCCTCCTGGGCTTCAATCACTACATCCCCTCCCTAGTACAGAATATTTTTAAGGAAATACATTTTCATTTGAAAACTTACTAAATGATTACCCCTTAGTTTTCTTATTGATGACTTTGAATGGGTGTATTATTTTTTTTCCTGAGTATAATCATCATTGAGGAAATTTGAACTGTTCCATTTTGTCATAATTAGCTGTTAATTCTGAAACATAAGAATGGCAATTTAAATGGTATAACTTATTTCACTTTTGAGAAGGCTTTGCTGAAGGGAGAACTAGGTGTTCAACTTTCATGAAATAATTTTAAATCCTGGGTCCACAAAGGGAGGGAAAAGAGGAAATACAGCCCCACAGATACCAAAAGCCTCAAGAGTCATTATCTAGCAATAATTGCCAGCTTCCCTTTGTGACAATGTCTACATGAAAGTACACATCATCAATACAAAATTCTGCAGTGAACTGAAATTCAGTGATATGGTCAATTAATTTGAATAAATTTTGAAAATAAGAAGTGTATTGAATTTTAAGTCAGTATGACATGTATGCTGATTGGGTTATTACTTTATAAATTTCATTCAGTGTAAACCTACATTTCTGAAAATTTACTTGTGGCTTTTCAGAAATATCAGTGTGCTGTAGAACTTACATTGGTACAGGATAGAAATTCAGGTGCTTACTGCAGAACTTCATCCATCCACAGGGTACATAGCATGTTGTGTTCAGTCATTTCGTTCACGGGAACCTTCTTTCTTGGTTTATGTGAGATATGAAGCATGTTCTTCATGTACCTAGAGTCTTACCATTTTTATTTTTCAGTTTGCAAATATGTGGATGATTAATTGCAATGTGAATACTTTTTCTTTTCTTTTTAATTGTCTAACTGAGCATAAAATAATGTTTGTAGAGAGCTATATCTTAAATGTAATTCTAATAAAATGGTAATCTTATCCTAAACTGACTGGCTGAGTAAGTTCTCCAGTGACATTAACAATAACTTTTTAGGATAGATGCATCCATATACTTACATTTACAGTGGGGTGCATTATTAGCCATGTGGATATAGAAGGCATTCAATGAAGTAAGAGAATTTTATGTTATAACTGGAAGGCATCATATACTACCACTCACAGAAGACCAGATTAATGAGATCTCCAAATGGTAATATCCATAAAAAGCTTCACCTCTGAAAAGTTTAATCATTAAATTTCTGAGCTCATTGTCTGCCAATTAATTTCATGAACTACTCCCAAATTTTCTGACCAAACATTAATCAGATCCTTAATATGACTGACTCTCAACTATGAGAGACCATTCCAAAAGGGTAATATTTTTCACTTTACTTCCCAACTTTACTACTTAGTTCATCTCAGCATACCAAGGAACCTGAAAACAGGCTCAAAAAATGCTATCTTCTGATGCAGTCTTAGAAATTGTAGTTCACACATTTGCCACATTGTGGTACCACTGAAATGCTTAGTAAACTCGGTTCATTTGCTGAAATTTTCTCTTACTTACATGAAGTCCTGTGGCACTTTAAAGACTAACAAATTTCTTTGGGCATAAAGGTTTTGTGGGCTCCAACCTCCTTCATACGTGGGTAGGAGCCCACAAAACCTTATGCCCAAAGAAATGTGTTAGTCTTTAAGGTGCCACAAGACTCTCCTTGTTCTTGCTGTACACAGACTAAAACAGCTACCTCTCTGAAATTTAGTTACATAGATTTTCAGTCTAATCTAATAGATGCCCGCATATGATATATCTCACTCTGGTTCCTGTTCATGTGATAATAAGGGAACTGATGAAGCTGGTAAAGGAAAGCTGTGTGACTAGAACTCAATCTGCTGGAATGGTTGGGAAGGGAAAGTCAAAGTAGCTCAGTAGTGGCTGCATCTACATTCTCTTAAAACAGTTTATCTAAAAAAAGCAGGTCAGTGAAATAGAGATGAGGCTCATGAGATAGCACTGCTTTATATTGGTCACTGGTTCTCTCTGTCCTCTGGGATTGTGGAGGTCTATACAAAAAGGGTGTTTTTTTTTTTAAATTAATTATCTCATTTTAAAACTACCCTATTGATTCAGCACTCTGTTTCATATCAGGTAGACAAGGGGTCTCAAAACCAAATCACCAATGCGGGCCATATGAGGACTAGTTCGCTAGCCCAAGGGCCACGCCACTGAAATCTTTTCATACAACAATATTGCAAATATTGATAGTGATAGTGTCATTGTGGGCTGCAAGAAATAATTTTAAGGGCCCATGTGGCCCTTAGGCTATGAGTTTGAGACCCCTGAGGTAGACATTTGATCACAAGTGGTATCTTCAACTGTCACTACAGGTTTGCATCTGATTTTTATACTGACCTGATCCAAAGGGGCGGCCATGTTAGTCTAGTTCAGTTAAACAACAAACAAAGAGTCCTGTGGCACTTAAAGGCTAACAAATATATTTACTGCATGAGCTTTTGTGGGAGAAAATCCCACTTTGTCAGATGCTGACCTGTTATGCTGAGCTGTTACCATTAGGCAAACTCTATTAACCTAGATTGTCCACCTCTCCCAATTCATTTAGATCATTATGTAATGGTGAATCAGCAGGGCCCATCTCTAGGAGTGGGAGAAGCTCAAGGTGAATTGGCTTGTGTGGACACCTCCACCACTGAAACGCCTCAGATTCCCAGCTCCCCAACTGCCTCTGAATCCTGGGCAGGCCTGGATTAAGGGGCTCTGGGGCTCTGGGTTGCTCCACCACTGGGCCCCTCACTCCACCTAAGGCCCCAGCCCCCACCACCACCATAGGAGCCCCCACCTCGGCTGGTGCTGGGCAGGGCTAGAAGCTGCTCTCCCACCACGGTCCAGTTAGTCTGTCCTTGAGTAAGTGTGGCTGCTGCTGTGCAATGTAGCCTCCAGTGTGGCCCTCCAGGAAAGCCATTCTGGAGCTGCACTGCACACCAGCCAGCCGTGGCCTCTGGCCCTGGCTTTGGTCCTGCTACCAGAGCAGAGTGAACAGGTGCTGTCCTTCCCCAGTGGCAGGGCAAGCCCAGCTGGCCCAGGGTGGGATGAGGGCATGGTGCCTGGCCTTTGGGTAACCCTGCTCTCTAGTCAGCGCTGGCGGGGCAGGGGCTCTCCCAGCCCGCCTGGTGTTATGGAGCTGAGGGGGGAGGCTGGAGTCTGGGCCTTCCTCCATGAGGCCTACCAAAGCATGGGGTCCCGGGCAGCTGCCCCAGCTGCCATTCCTCAGCATTGGCCCTGCCAATCAATGTCTGAAACAAAGAATGAAGAAGAATCATCGTATTAATGAGTCTCCTTTCCCCTTAAGCCCTTATGGAAAGTTTTCTCTTTTACTCCTACTACAGGTATTTACGTTGGACTGCATCAGTTTACCATACATGTCGTATTGTACTACAAAGCATAAACTTCTTGGAAAGATAAAATGAACTTTGTCACAGAGATACGGCTCTGAAGACACCTACAATTTTTTCAAATCAGCTTTTGTTTCAAACTAATTTTATGTGAACATCAAGACATATGTCACACAAAGAAACACAAGTGCCTTTTGTCCTTTATAAAATTCTAAATAAATAAAATGAGCTCTTTGTAGAGACATAGGGCCAAACAGTTATAAGGGCCTCAATATGGCCATTAGCATTACAAGTGCAACTTAACTGTGAGTGCAAAATGTGCATTTAGAATACAACTACCTGATGTGTAAAGTCAGTTAGCTAAAGATCTAATACTATCATTTGCACCCATTAACGGGCATCCACAACTGACTGCAAGCACAAAATTGGAAAGGGAGTTTTTAAAAAATATTGCTTATGTTTTCATTGACAACAGCAAGGATACTGTACAATATACTCTGGGCCAATTAAGGAGTGTTAGCATTAAATGTAATGGTGTTTCTAACAAGTTTTCAGTGGGGAATTTAGCCCTGAGGGTATTTGCTATTTTACAGGCTGTGCTTCAGAATTTTTCCTCTTCACACTTCCTGGACAGATACAGGATCTGATTTTTCTTTTGCCTTGAAAATTGTCTTGTTGTTTGTACTTTTAAAAACCTGGTGTAAAGCACTCCCTGTTTGTTAAACAGTGATAAGTCACTAGGACCAGATGGCATTCACTCAAGAGTGCAGAAATCAGAGGCATCGCTGGCACCTGGTACACGGGACATGTGCCTCGAGTTCCAGGGCCAGTGCCCTAAATGTCTGGGGCAGCCCCTATCTCTCCCAACCCCACCCCTGACTGGAGATCCGGGGCCTGGCCACTGGTGGTGGCGCCTGCCTCTCCTGGCCCGGTCCCAGGTCAGGCTGCCCACAGCCATGCCTGCCACTCCCGGACTGGTCCCCAGCCGGGAATTCAGGCAGGGCCCCATGTGGTGTTGCCCACCCCTCCCAGCCCCAGCCCCAGCCGGGGATCTGGGGCCAGGCTGGTGGCAGCAGGAGCCCAAGGCCAGATTGGCATAGGTGGAAAATCAGGGCCTCTGGCCAGGGAAAGCGAGAGCTGTGGCTGGGGGCTGGGCCCGTGCCTGTGCCCCAGGTCTTCCCCCAGGGCATTGACGCTCCTGGCTGAAATAATTCTACTATGAAATTGCAAATCTACTTATGATGCCATGCAACCTGTCACTTAAATAAATTTATGTGCTAGATGATGGGAGGATAGCTAATGCAACACCTATTTTTTTTAAAAAAAGGTACAGTAGCAATCCTGGTAATTACTAGGCACTAAACCTGCTTTCAGTACCAAGCTAATTGGTTGAAACTATAGCAAAGAAAATAATTAATAGTCCCATAGATGAACATCATATGTTAGGGGAAAAGTAAACACAGCTTTTGTAAAGGGAAATCATGCTTCACCAATCTATTAGAAGTCTTTGACAGGGTTAGCGAACATAGGGACACAGTAATCCAGTAAATATAGTGCATATGGCTTTTCCGGAATCCTTTGTTGAAGTCTCTCATCAAAGGCTCTTAAACAAAGTAAGGAGTCGTGGGATAAGAGTGACGGTCCTCTCATGGATCAACAAATGGTTAAAAATGGGAAACAAAGGGTAGGAATTAAGGTCTAGTTTTCCCAGTGGAGACAGATAAACAGTAAGGTCCCCCAAGGATTTGAACTGAGACCAGTGAAATTCACCATATTCATAAATGATCTGGAAACTGAGGTAAACCATGAGGTGGCAAAGTTTGCAGATTATATAAAATTACTCTCAATATTTAAGTCCTAAGTCAATTGTGAACATTTACAAAGAGATCTCACAAAATTGAGTGGCTGGGCAGCAAATTGGCAGATGAAAATCAGTTTTGATAAACTCACAGTAGTGCACATTGGAAAACATAATTCCAAGTATACATACAAAATGATGAGACCTAAATGAGCCGTTACTACTCAAGACAGGGATCTTGAAGTGACTGTGAAGAGTTCTCTGAAAATACCCACTCAATGTGCAGCAGCAGTCAAAAAAGCTAACATAATGCTAGGAACCTTTAGGAAAGTGAAAGGAAATAAGACAGCATATGTGATAATACCACTATATAAAGCCACGGTACATCCTTACCTTAAATTCTGCATAAAGTTCCACTCACATCATTTCACAAAAGATATATTAAGCTTGGAAAAAAATTATAGTGAAGAACAACAAAAATGATTAAGGTTATGGAACAGCTCTCATATGAGGAAAGATTAAAAAGATGGGTGGCTCAGCTTGGAAAAGAGATGACTGAGTGTGGGATAAGGGGAAAAATATAATAGTGGTCTATCAAATTGTGAATCTTGTTGAGGAAGTGAATAAGGAAATGTTATTTACCCCTTCACATAACACAAGAACCAGGGGTTATCCAATGATATTAACAGGCAGTAGGCATAAAATAAATAATCAAATTCACAATCAAGCTATGTAATTGTTGCCTGGAGATTTTCTGCAGGCCAGAACTACATCTGGCTTCAAAAAAGAATTAGATAAGCACTTGGAAAGTAAGTCCGTCAATGCTTAGTAGTCAAGGTAGTCAGGGATTCAACCCCATACTCTGAATGTCCCTAAAGCTTTGACTGCTAGATACTCTCATAAAAGAAAAGATATCAAGTTAGTTTTACAGGATTTAATTTCCATAAATCTACTTTGATTAACATTAATTACATTACTCTCCTTTGATTTTTTAGTAATCAAGTCCAGTACCAGTCACTCTCTTATATTGCCCCAAGTTGGCATCATGCTGACAGACCTATTATCCAGGGCATTCTAGTCATCCTTTTTAAAAACTGTCATAGCTCTAGCTTTCTCCCATCTTCTGGAACACTCCCAGTTCCCAAAGATTTGTTGAAAATCAAAATCAACTGCCCAGTGAACATCTCAGTCAACTCTTTTAAAACCCTTGGACCTGCTGATTTAAAGATGTCTAAGTTTAGTGTCTGCTGTGTTCAACATCCTCCAGAGATACCAGTGGATTGGAAATAGTGTTATTATGATGAGATGAGAGACTATATCATCTGTTTTCTCTTCATATACAGAAAAATAGACTTATTGAACACTTGCGTCTTTTCTCCATTATTATCAATAATTCTACCAACATCATCACCAACAGACCAATATCACTATCATGATTCTTTTTATTTCTAATATATACATATATTTAAAATCCTTCTTATTGTCCTTAACTCTGATGGCCATAGAGTTCTCCTTCTGTCCCTTTACTTCCCTTACTGATTTTCCACAGTTCCTGACTTCTGATTTATATTTATTGTTGGCAACTTCCCCTTTCTTCTATTACTATGAGAGGGAGAGAGATCTTTACTTCCCCTTTAAACCAGGTCTTTTTGTTAATCAGTAAGCAGTATGGCATTCTTTCTTAATTGTGGCTTTTGAAGCATCTAATAAGATATTCTTAAATGAGTTCCAGTTATAATATTTTTTTAATTAAATTCTTCTTCTCAGCTGATTTGGCTCATAAGTCTTTTCAGTTTTGTATAACTGAGCCTATTAAAGTGCAGTGTGTGTGTGTGTGTGCGCGCGCGCACGCGTGCGTGCATGTGTATGTGTGTTTTATTAGTCTGGACTTTACTCTGCTTTCACATTATAAATATGATCAAGTCATGATCATTTATATTTAAGATACCATTAATTTTTGGGTCTGTGATCAATTCCTCTTTATCTGATAAGACAAAGTCTTATATTGAATTCCCCCATGTTGGCTGAAACCCTTTTCTGAGGTTAGAAAATTGTCATCTATAACATTTAGAAATTCCAAGGATATTTTAGTACTGGCAGCATGAGACTTTCAGCACGTGTCTCTCAAACTGAAGTTCCCATGATCCTGAAGCTGTTTTCCCTATACATTATAGATAGGTGTGGTAAGTTATAGATTTTAAGGTGAGAAGGGAGCATCACGATCAAAGAGTCTGACCTCCTGTTCCCTAGTGTAATTTGGTGGTCTATGGCAACTCTGCCAGCTAATACTCTGTTATTTTCTTTGTGGATTAGGACATTAATCCAAAATCATTCAGGATCATTTTTTTCTGAGTTATTAGTGACTGGGAAACAGATAATGCAATGTTTGTTGTAGAGTACCACTTTGCCTCCCCTTTTGCCCACTCCATCCTCCCTAAGTAGGTTATAAACATTGATATTAACATTCCAATAGTGAGAATCATCCCATTAACAGTGCAAATCATCCCACCAAGGACAAAGGTTTCCTTCTTACCAATCCATCTACTTCTTATTACTGCTTGCTTAGTTTAACATCATGACCTTGTCTAAGATTATTCACGGGTAGAGTGAATTGAAAAAATCAGTTATTCACCCAGTTCTAGTCACACAGTAAAATATTAGTTAATGTGCCTAATACAGTTTTTACAGAAGTTAATGGGAGTTTTCCACTGATATAAATTGCCATTGGATTAAGCCCAATGGCTATGTCTACTCTTGCAAGTTAGTTCAAATTAAGGAGGCTTAATCAGAACTAACTTAGTACCCTAGTACCCTAGGCTTTCATTAGTACCTAACTTAGTATCCTAGGCTTTGATTAGTTTGAATTAAGGAATTTCTTAATTCGAACTAATGAAAGCTTAGTTCAAACTAGGAAGACCTGCCATTTAGGTCAAACTAAGCCCTTAGTTTGATCCTTGGTTTGAGCCTGGCACAGTGTGGACATTTAAGTCCACTTTGTTAGTTCAAAGTAAGGCCAGTTAGTTCAAATTAACAACGTGGGTAAAGTCCAATTAACTGTAATTCAACTTAGTCCATATTGTTAATTTGAATTTAAAAGATTATATGTAGTTTGAACTATGTTCAAACGTATTAGTTCAAATTAAAACATTCGAGCTAAGGGTAGGGTAGTAACCTTGGGGAGGAAGGGGTTAACACTCTGGTCAGTGAATCCCAGGAAAACCAATAGGCATGAAGTACAGAGTTTTGATTTGGAGCAGCAGCCTTGCCTGTTACTGTTTGGTAGCAGCATAGATCCTGGAAGGATCAGGAGGAGGCCAGAGAGAGGCCAGAGGAAGGATCCAGCAATGTCCTTACCAAAGATAAGCTCAAGTTTGTAACTGATCAGGTGTGAGTACAACAGGGAATGTTTACTTAGATGTTTACTTAGATGTGGTCAGGGTATTTCTTTGTTTTTGGTTTGCTTTTGGAGTTCTCTGTACTGAGTGCACGTACCTCTGCCCACTACCTGTAACTTTTGGGATATCAGCTGGGGTTCAATCACTCTCCTGAGGGAGGAATAAAAGCGATTGCAGGTACCTCACCAAGAAGGAATTCCCAAGCATGCCTTCCTGGGTTTTCAAGAGGTTTTTGCATCTGGGTGGTGGCAGCAATACCACTTCAAGGCCAGGAAATTGGAGGCCTTGGAGAGTTTAAGACTAGGCTTTAAGGCCGTGGCTTTTAAAGCCTGTTGCAGGCCATCACCTTCTGGACTCAGAGTGGGGAACAGCCTTGACACTAAGTTTGGTAAGTGTAGACATAGCCAATGCGAGTTAGAGTGGCAGAAGTGATCATTCAGAAAGTTTGTGGCATAGCCTGGAACAGAACTCAGGGTCTCTTCTTACTACTGAGTCCCTTAACTGCATTCCCCAGGGGCCTAGTCTACACTTACCACAGTTTTCAACAGTAAATAACTTGTGTATGTCCCTTTGACTGCCTAACGTCTACTTACCACTGCAGCTCCACTGGGCTAGTCAAAGGGAAGTGCCTCCCATTGACTCAGTGCCACTCTTTTTCAGGGAGCAGACTTACCAGGTTGACATCCCGATCAACTGAGCATCTTTTCCCTGACCTGCTCAGTTGATCTGGAAAGACTGAGCTGAGGTGGCAAATTTGTCACCATCAGTATAGACTTGGCATCAGAATATGTAGCAAGGGGGTTAAAATATGTAATTGCTTTTTTAATTCATTCCTTTGTTCATTAGTGTTTGAACAACCTTGTGGTAATGTGAAGCTTATTTTACTAAATAGCAGTATAATGGTGTTTCAGAACACAAAGTAGAGAGGTAGATTGACCAAAACCTTCAATGCTTGGTTACAGAAATAATTATCTGTAGGAATGAAATAAATTGGATTCCACGTGAAGTTTGCTGGGGTCTTGTGTCCTTTTCAGACCTATGCTTTTCTTGATTATACAGTGAGAAAACTTAACATCACTTCCAGAATTCAGGAATGCTATTATTAAGCAAGTTCTAATAATTGCTAAGTATGGACATGCAATTCATTAAAAGATGTCAAAACCTGATGGGCATCACTGAGTGGACTAGTTTTCTTTGTTTCCTTTGACTGGGTACTACTGCGAGTTTTTCCCTAGCCTCAGTGTTCTATGCTTAGGGCTATTGTACATCTGGGTTTCCCCAGACATGTCCTTTTTTTTTTTTATTTTCTGCCCTCCATGTGTGGATGTTTGAAAATAAGATACACAGGTTTTTTCTGCTCATGATGTTTTGGTTCAGAAAAAGCTGCTGTCTCTGCATCCAAACTGGTCCCTCTTCCACATCCATAGCTACTGGATCCAACCCACCCCAACTCTGCCCAGACCTGACCTGCCAACTAGGTAAGAAAAAATGTCAAACAACTCTTAGCTGGGCTGCCTGCCCCACCACGTGGCTGTAGAGTCCAGCTGGGAGGTGTTACAGGGCCAGGACAAGGGGCAGAGCCAGGGCTGGGCTTCAGCTCCTTGCCCTTAGGAGAGACCCTTAGAAAAATGATGAGTGATGGGTTGTCACTGGGTCCTATACCCATGCCAGCCATCTTACCAATGATGGAGCAAAATACTGTCCCCCACATCAAGTGTAAGCCACAGATACTCCCTCTAGCACCCCAAATACCAGCTCCAGCATGCCCACAAAATCCCCTCCCAGTACACCACCCTTCCAGCACCCTCCAAATAGCTGTTCTAGCACTCTCCAACTGTATACCCCCCATTCCTTCTCCTCCTCTCCTTTTCCCTCCCCACAGTACTGTCATCTATTTGGGAACTTGAAACAGGTAACCCTATTTATACTGCCCACATCAGCTTTGCTTTCCAAACTACAGAAAGAGTCCTACTTCCTGACATATGGTTTCTGTCTTCCCTGTCACAAAGTGAACTCCCAGATTTCAATGTATCAGGAGATGGTGCTTCCCACTGGATTATTTTACACCCCCTGCCCATTGTACTGCACCAACAAACTTGTCTAGAGCTGCTTTTTGGCTCCTCCTTTGACTCAGCCCCAGATATATTTTTGCTTTTGGCATGCCCACTGATGGTTTCTGTGACAAGCCCTCCCTCCACACCAGAATCAGCAGATACTGTGCCCTGTCACTCAACAAGGAAATGTTGTATTCTTGTCCCATGTCACATAACTGGGGCCGGGAAATAAAGTTAAGTCCCTAACTAGCACTGAGCAGCAAACAGCTGCTTTACACCTTTAATGGAGACCTAGACAGAAAAAGGGGAAGAAGTAGTATTAGAGTGTGTGAGCTATTTCAGGAAGCTTTTTCTGAATGTGTTATAGTTGTTAGGAAGTAATCAGAGCTGCTCAGAAAATTGATTTTTTTCCCCTGTGGAAAATTTTGACAAATATGAAGAAAGCTTTTTATTTTGAATTTTTCTGCTGAAATTCTCAAGGTTGTTTTTTTTTTTTTTTGGTCAAAAAAACCCACGGCTGAAAATATTTCAGTTGAAAATATTTTATTTTTTATATTTCCAAAACTATTGTGAGGAAATTGTCTTGTTTCCTTAAACAATTTTGACTTTTTTTTCCCCCAAAGTCAAAAGTTTTGTCAAAAAGCAGGTGCTGCTAGCCAAAATTTTAGTTTCTAGAAAGCCTAATTTTCCATCAAAACACAGTTTTGGTGGAATTTTTTTGACCAGCTCTAAACATAATACAAAGTGAAATTTCCTTCTTCTGGTCTTGTCTTAGCTCTGCCTTCCAGGGATAAGAAAACCTTTTTCTTCCCTAGCCACACCACCACAGAAACCATTTTTCTCTAACAATGGCAAAGAACCACAAAAAAAGTCAATTTATTTTAACACTGGACATAGAAGTTTATTAGAACAAGAAAACATTATTGTCTTTAAAGCTGTTGTGTCTTCTTTCTGTTTCATGCTTGAATTTTCTGCCTAGAATCACCCCAACACCACTCTGTCTGGCTTCCCATTATATTCCTCAAGAGACAGCAGAAATCTCCTCAAAGACATGTGGAAGTGACTATGTGACATTCACTTCAGAATTGACTAGTTTTCAAAACATTGCTTCAGAAAATTAAAAATCAAACACAGAACCAGCAATTAACCACCAAGCAATGAAGGGCTTTTGGTTTTTAGTTATGTGGTGGGTGTTTCCTGGCATCGCCATTATATGGGGCTATCAAATGTTTTCTTGGAATACAGGTTTTGGTTTTCCTTGCTTATCTTTCCATTCTGGGATTCTCAATATATCTAACTTCCACTCTTGTATATATGGCCATCATTCCCAGGGTTCCCCCAAACCTTGCTATATTGTAATCAGTGTCACAGCATGTTTCAGCAAGTGCTACTTTTAGTTAATGTATTTGAGAATAATAAAACTGATTGCCTGGGAAAACACTTTCCCTCTTTTTTGATGATTGGTCTCATGGAAAGGGGAAAAAAAGAGCCTTCCTAATAATAATTAACCTTAGCACAATAAAATGTATTAATGAGCCTATTTTTATACTATTTATAACAAACAGCAAAGTAAATGATAATAGTGTGTTAACAGACCACTAATGAACTAAAAGTATAAATTGCTCCCCACAGAATATCAGTTACTCTAAATTCTAGGCTCATTCCTTTGTTATAAATGGTACTGTGACCCTAAAGTCAATAGTGAGGAAAAAAGTTTTGTCTTTTCTATATGAATGTCAAGATACTTAAACAAGGAATCCGGTGGTACTTTTAAAGACTAACAAATTTATTTATCGCATTAGCTTTCATGGGAGAGAATCCCACTTCATCACATGGGGGGAACTTACAGAATAAAGGTGGATTCTCTCCCATGAAAGCTATAGCAATAAATTTGTTAGTCTTTAAAAGTGCCACTAGACTCATTTGTTTTGCTAGACTAGACTAACATGGCTACCAATTTGGAACATGATTTATAAAGGAAACAATGATACAGTACACTGTAGCCAAGCGTCATTTTTGGTTTAGTTATCAGCACTTGTGTCTGATCAAAGGGCATCTCTTCAAGCTTTATCCGCAGAGTGGGTCCCACAGCAAGCTACTGGAAAGGTAGAGAACTGCAATGTTAGAAGCACTGTCATTTAGATGTGACTTTAAGCTGAAGTTCTGCCTATGTATTTCTGATGCCCATCCAGATAGATGTCAAAGATCCTTTGACATATTTGAGCAGTAGGGGAATAAACAGGGCCAGCTCTAGGGACGAGCCAGTGTGTCAGTGGCTCGGGGCGCCCAAAGCGTAGGGGCACAGGGAAGACGGACCCCGCGCTCCTGCCTGTCCCCTGAGCCAGCCACTCTGCCCCCTTTGGTGGAGTGGGTCAGCCCATGGGTCAGACTGCGCTCTCTCACCCCGCCTCCGGGCTGGCCCTCCCTGCCCTTAGGGTGGAATGGCTGGCCTAGGGGAGGGGTGGGAGAGTGGAGCCCGGCCGGTGGACTGGCCCACTCTGCCCTTGAGATGGCTGTTCCCTGTCCTGGGGGTGGGGTGAGCCGGCCCAGAGCGGAGGCCAGATTCTGCGCTCCCATTGTGGGTCTGCACCAAAGGCATCGGTGTGGGGGGCAGCGTTGCTGTGGGGAGCACAAAAACATTAGTGTTCTAACCAACATTCACTCACATAGGTCCAAGCTGAAAATGCAAAGCTGTATGTAGACTGCTACTGAACACAAAACATGGTGTTAGTTTGCAATTAAAATATCTAAATACCTGACTGTATTGTCAAATTGCTAAGAGTCTTCAAATGCCTGCAACTAAGGTGTGCTTACATTTGTAAATTCAGGTGCAGTATCTAAGAAAAATAAATGTGTTTAGTTGTACATAAGAGTATAAGAACTGCCACAGAGGGTTGTCTCCAAAAGTGGCCAATACCAGAGCTTCAGGAAGAGTGTGTACAACAGGACAGTAGGAGTGATACACCCCCGTGTTTCTCTCTCAGCTTCTCACAATGGATTACACTGAGCATAATTACATCCAGGACCTTTCTGGATTGGAGACATTAATGGACCTATCCTTCTTGAGCTTACGCATTTGGTTTTTTAAGCCAGCTATTCTTTCGGCCATCACAAAATCCCATGGCAATAATTGTCATTGGTTAATTATGCATTATGTGAGAAAGAACTTCCTTTTATTCATATTAAACTTGTCTATTAATTTCACTGGGTGATTTATTGTTGTTGTTTTTGTAAATGGGCAAATGACACTCTCTGCTCAGTTTTTCCACACTTCATATACTTGCACCTTCCTTGAGAGAGGAACAGAAATGGCTTATTGTGTGAGCCCATCAGCAATAAAAATAAAACCTAGAGGCAAAAGAGATTCAAGCAAAGGCTTTGGGTATTTCTGACAGAGTTGTTCTCTCCACACAAGTACTCTAGGGGTAGATTGTGCCAGTTAACCTTCAGTTACATGTAAAGGAAACTGAGGGAATACTAAGATCTAATTTCTAACCAAATCCATTTGCAGAAGGAGCTGGGCATGATCTATAAAGATAGGAAGTTTGTAGGCTTCATGGAGGACACCTGTAGTTATATTGCTTAAAACAAGGGAGGAAGAGCAGGAAGTTGTCACAACAAAGTAGGAAGCAATTCAGGGGAGGAGCAGTAACAGATAGGAGAGTGATAGACTAAAGCTGCTGGGTTGAGGGTTGCTGGACTGAAACCCTGTATAAAGGGCAGGTCTGGGTTCCCTTAAAAATCACTGGTGGAGTGCCCCACTAAGGATAGCCCCTTTGGGAATGTCGGGAAGCAGACTTTGAAGATACACCTGAAGTAAGGAGAACTTTAACATGACTTGACCAGAAAGCTCATCCTTGAAGAGAAAAGCACTGCAGCTCCAGATGCATGAGAGGCCACAGAGGCTATGTCTACACTGGGGGGTGCCCTGGAAGTAAATTTAACAAGGCTGACTTTAAGTCAACCTTGTTAAGTCGACTGCAGGGTATGTCTGCTGTGGACAGGGAGCACACATCCCCAGGGTGCCCCTCCTCCTACCCCGCCCCTGGCCCCAACTGGGTAGCCTGAGCCCAATCGGCTCCAGAGGCCAATCGGGGTGGGGGGGCCCAATCCGGCTTCTGCACTCTGGTAAGGAGCTGGGTTCAGCTCCTAACTCCTCTCTGCCAGCAGCTGGGTGGGCAAAGGCCTGATCTTGCTCCCACCCCCTTCCACCAGTGGCAGGGACTTGGAGCCAGCTCCTGCCAGCAGTGACAAGTGACTTGGGGCCAAATTTGACCCTGGCCCACATGTGACTACCCGCAGGACCTGGCTCCAAGACCCACTGCCCATGAGAAGGGGGTGGAAGCAAGATCAGGCTCCTAGCCCTTCTTTGCCAGCCCTGCTACCTGTGGAGAAGGGCTGTGAGTGTGATGGCACCTCCCCAGACCATATCTGCAGGTAGCAGGGCCAGAAAGGGAGTAGGAGCCCAACCTGGCTCCGAGCCTCTCTCTGCAGCCAGGGGTGTGGGGAGCTGGCATCTCCCCTGGCTGCTTGCAAGCATCCAGGGGACAAGTCAGCTCCCTCTGTCCCAGGACAGAAGTGAGCTGTCAGCCCCCACAGATGGCAGAGAGGGGCTGAGAGCCTGATGTGGCTCTCAGCCCCTCTCTGCAGGCTGCTGGGGCTAGGAGCCAGCTTTAAGCCCAGCTTTAAGTCAACCTAAGCAATTGCTTAAATCAAGTTAATAATTTCCAAATATAGACGGGGCTTAACTTAAGTCAACTTAAAGGGCTTTCATTTGACCTAAGCCCATAGTGGACATAGCCAGAGTGAGTAAATGGAAAGATGGGCCGAGTAACTACAGAAGTAAGTGGCAGACTAGGTGAGAGGGCTAATTCCTCAGATGGGTCAGAAGGAGGTGCTGCTGGGCAGTCAGTGGAGCAACTCCATCACAATATGAAAGACCAGATTTGGAAGGCTGTGTTCTACATAGAATATTAGACCTGGAAGGGACCTCATGAGGTCATCTAGACCAACCTCTTGCTAAAATAAAGCCAACTCCCACTAAATCGTCACAGCCAGAGTTTTGTCAAAACCAGGCCTTAAATTTTACTAAAGATGGAGAGCCCACCACCTCCCTAGGCAACCCATTCCAGTGTTTCTCCACCCTCCTATTGAGGAAATTTTTCCTAATATACAACTTAGACTTCCCCAGCTACAGCTTGAAATCATTGCTCCTTGTACTGTCCTGTAACCAGTGAGAATAGCCTACCTCTCACTCCTCTGAAGCACTCCTTTAAGTAGTTGAAGGGAGTTATCAGATACCCCCTCAGTCTTCTCTTCTGCAGACTAATTAAGCCAAGTTCCTTCAGTCTCTCATCACAAGTCATGTGCCCAGCCCTCTAATTATTTTTGTTGCCCTCCACTGGACTCTAATTTGTCCAAATCCTTTCTGTAGTGGACAGCCCAAAAATGGACAGAGTATTCTAGATGCAGCCTTACCAGTGCTGAATAGAGGGGAATAATCACATCCCTTGCTCTACTGGTAATGCTCCTATTGATGCAGCCCAATTTGCTTTTGGCCTTTTTGGCAACAAGGGTGCACTGTTGACTCATATCCAGCTTTCCGTCCACAGTGAGCTCCAGGTCCTTTTCTCGACTGCTGCTACTTAGCTGGTCAGTCCCCAGACCGTAGCAGTACATGGGATTTTTCCATCCTAAATGCAGGACTTTGCACTCACCCTTGTTGAACCTCATGAGATTTTGTTTAGCTCAATGCTCCAATTTGTCTAGGTCTCCCTGAATCCCATCCCTACCCTGTACCATTCCTTCCCCCCACCCCCGCCCCAGTTTGGTGTTATTTGCAAACTTACTGAGCAAGAAATCTATCCCATCATCCAGATCTTTAATGAAGATGTTGAACAAAATTGGCTCCAGGCCTGACTCCAGGGTACTTTGCTTGTTACTGGTTGCCAGCTAGACACTGAGCCATTGATCTAGTAGCCGAGCCCAATGATCTAGCCAGCTTTCTATCCATCTCATGGTCCATTCATCCAAACCATACTTTCTTAACTTGCTGACAAGAATGCTGTTGGAAACTGCCAAAAGCTTTGCTGATGTCAAGGTATATCACGTTAATGGCTATTCCTGCATCCACATATCCCGTCATCTCATCATAGAAGGCAATCAGGTTGGTCAGGCACAATTTGCCCTCAATGAATCCATGCTGACTGTTCCTGATCACCCTGTTTTCCTCCAAGTGTTTCAGAATGGATTCTTTGTAGACTTGCTCCATGATTTTTCCAGGGATTGAAGTGTTGTTGATTGGTCTGTAGTTCCCCGGGTCCTCCTTTTTCCCTTTCCCATCAGTACACTAGTAGTGTCTAACTGGTTATCATAAAATTCTTTAAGACGCTGGGTTGTAATAAAGGAAAGTTGCTACTAGTACATAAAACCAAATTCAATTGTATTGTTTCTGTTTTCAAATGGCATTTATCTAGAAAAAGGACATTCATAAACCAGCAGAAAGAACAAAAGGCAGTGCTGAAAAGTATTACGGGTTAATGCAGCAGCTTTGAAAGGTTATAGTTAATGACAGAATAGTCACTCCATAGCTGTGTAATATCATCACAATGCATTGTCAGCTTGTTCGTATGTATTAAAAGTAATTTCATATTCCTGCAGAGATGCAAAGCTCTGTTACCAGGAAATGCCTTGCTGGTAATGCCAGCAGAGCTACAAATCAATCAAACGAAGTTATGAGCTTGATTAATTTATTCACTTTTATAGGTGCAGAGATCAGAGTGGTTATACATGAGAGCTCTTTAGCTGGTGAACAAATAATTTGTAGGCTTTTTCAAATTGAAAGAAGAAACATTGTTCCAAAAGGAAAGAAATCACTCAAAACAAATTGTTATCGGTATACATATCAGGCTACTTAATATTAATAATGATTTGATAAATATGCAAAATAGCACCAAAGCAGCCATGCAACAGTTTAGGTATTAAGAGAGCAATGTTCTAGCAATGCTATTTTATTTTGAACAGCACAGAACAGCACAATGGTGTTGGTGGGATCCAAAAACCACTGTCTCAATTTAGATGTCTAAGCCTTTGAGGGTGATGCTTTATTAGGAATTCCAAAAATATGCTGAAGACAATGCTCTGTGAGGAGATAGCTCTGAAACGCCTTGTAATTAAAAAGACATTCACATAAGAGATTGCAACTGTGGAGGCTGGAAGGATATAAGTGTTGGCAGAATTCTCCTTGCAATCATTACAGTAAGCACAAGAGAAGGTAACAGGGGTAAAGAGAACAGCAAGCTAACAGTATAAGGAGAATAGTTAACTAGTATGTCACATTCCATAGTGCTAAAGGAATATGACCTAGAAATTTCCTCCTGCCTTAGAGAGTGCATCTATTCTGTACATGTGTGCATGCACTTACAGATTCAAAAAGCTGATGTAACTGTAATATAATTACAACTTGCCCTTATATGCATATTTTTCTTTCTTTTTCATGGCTCATTGTACTTGAACTTTAGGGCTGTATAGCATAGTTTCAGTCATTTTTTAATGGTTGCACCTTGAGTTTATCCTCTGTAAACTTGAAACAGCTGGATTTTTCACAGAAATGAATATAACCTTACTATTTTGCATTTTATTGTGACTGTAAAGTTAATTTCATTTAATGAAATCCAACAGCCAGAATTATTCACCATGATTACTTCTATGTGGTTTTTCTTCCAACATTATACCTTGCTGCTCTGTTTTTAATAGGGAACTCTTTCCTTCAAATAGCTAACACAATCTAATGATGAAAGAGAGAGGGGAGCCATTAAAAGGTTTCACTATCCATTTATGTAATTTGCTCCCCCCCCCCGCAATGCTCTCTGCTTTTACAGTCCTTGTGCTTTCCCTTTCTTGGTGGATCACCAATTACAGTTGGTCCTCAATTTTCCAGGCCAAAGTGGGGGAGGAGACATCCGGATTTCCCGAATGTCCAGGAAATTGAAAGCCTCCTCCCCCTCAGCTCAGCGCCGGCCCCCTGCTCCCCTGGGGAGGCGCAGCCAGCTGGGTGTTGGCTGTCTGGCTGCTCTGCCCGCTGTGGTGAGGCCGGGCAGGCGGGCACGTGGGTGGGCGGAGCAGCCTCTGTCCCCCGGCTCCCCCACGCTTCCCAGGAGCTGGAAAGGGGGGTGGTTAGG